>CAJQZJ010034110.1:712111-733218 GCA_907164525.1 Lophiomys imhausi | reverse complement strand
CACACACACACACACACACACACACACACACACACACACACACACACCAGTGAACACACACACACACACACATACACACACCAGCGACTGACCAGCAATAGCTCCTGGCTTCACCTGCCCCAGAGTCTGTGACTAGCAGTGGTTCCCTCAGAGTGGGCCACTGTTACATGAAGAGGAAGCTAACAGGCTTTGTGTGTGGGAACACCCCAACCTGATACACACCAGGCTTCACAGAGTTGGGGAGGGAGGAGACACACAGACATCCTGAGCCCAGGCACAGGCATTAGGCCACCAGCCCTAACTTCAGTAACCACACACCCAAAACCACACCACTCAGAGCCTGGTGAAGACAAAGGCAGAGAGGGGCAGGGAGGCAAGGGGCAGTGACTGTACCTCAGACAGGGGCGTGGGCCCCATCCCACATTGTCTTCCATTCCCAGGGCTTGGGATGGGGTGGGGAGGGGGAGGGTTATAACGGGAGGGGGGAGGGGGGCCCTGGGGGCCGTGTGTTCCTATTCATGGGGAGTGTTGAGACCACCACACCAATAAACGCCTTTTTCCAAAGTCCCGGCCTGTGAAGTCAACATCATTGACAAATTGGGCAAGTGGATGGCAAAGGAGGTATGGTCACTTGGTAAAGTCCCCAGTGCCATTCCTACCTCTGCCTTGTAACTGGAATATTTTTTATTTATAAACCCTTATCTTTATACTTATTGGTTACCTATAAAACACCTATAAACTAATACCTAACTAACACCTATCTTAATTTATTCTTAGAAGGTTAATATTCTTAACGTGGGTCCATGCAGGGTAACCTGATTTATGGCAGTCCCAGCAGGCAGTTCCTTTTAAGCTTTGGTGTCCATTGGGCCTAATATTGCCAGTTCTCAAGGCCAGCTTATTTCATGCACCAAATAGTGGCCAGTTTATAAAGACAGTCTGTTCCAGTTGCCAAACTGAGGGTTGCTCAAACAGCTTTCAAATGCTCTTTGCCTCACTCACTCTTCTGGCGCTCTGGAGCCTTTAACGAACTCTCTCTCTCTCCAGCAGTCCTGTTTTTGTTTTTTGTTTTTTTCCTTTCAACTGACACCCTCTAGCAGCGTGTCTGGTTTCTTCTTCTGCTTTAACTGGTTGCTATTTTTTCCTCAGCTGACTTCCTCTTGCAGTTTGTCCAGTTTCTAAGCCCCTTCAACAGGGCGGTTCTCAGAACCATGGTCTCAACTGCACTGTGTCCATTTCGACAACTAACAGGACACCGAGCTGTACGTGCTTCCAGATGCCAAGCTGAACTGCATAATAATTTACTAAATAGACCTAACTTCTACCACACTGTCTGTTAGGGAAGTAAACTCCAATTGGTTTCAGCCACTCAGCAGAGCCCGTTCATGTTTGGCTCAGAGACAGGCACGTTAATCAGTGCTGCTAATGAGAAAGAGCACTGACTCCAGAAAGGGAGGTTTTTGTGCTGGCCAAGGGGGCTCAGTCTCACAGCCTGAGCAGGCAGGGCATCTCTACCTGTTATGTGGAGTGCGGAGGGCTATGGAGGTTAGCAGTGAGGAAAAGGCCAGCATATGATTGAGAGAATGACAGCAATGCAGAAAAAAGCAAGGGGCAGGGCTGGAGAACTGATCTATAATGAATCATTAGAGCAGCTGGATCAAAACCTTCCTGCAGCCCAGTCTCCCACACGCAAGCAATAAAGCCTGTGATTACATAAGCTAACTTGTGTTGGGCTTTCTCCATTGGCAGTGAGAAAAAAGACAAATGCTTGATTTTGTTTTCTCCCTTTTGTATATGTGGTATTAGGTACTGAACCCAGTATTCGATCCTCATTGGAGGATTCTAGACAGGAACTCTACACTGAGCCATATTCCCAGGCCCTCGCTGGGGGATTCTAGGCAGCTGCTCTACTATGCAGCCACATCCTTGGTGTTGAAACAAGATCTCCCTATGAAACACTGGCCTTGAGCATGTGATCCTCTTACCTCGACCTCCCAAGTACTTGTGTTACCCTGCACTATGATGTCTGATTGTATGTTGCTTGCAGCCAGAAGAATCCTCACTGTTGCAACTTTAAATTCCCCATGAAAACTCCTGTTGAAAAAGGAAGATATATCTTGCCAAGGATAGTAGCTACCCAGCAGCCCTTCACAGGCACCAGGACATTTCATTGGTCCACAAGTATTTATTGAGTGCCTGCTGTATGCACAGCTCTGTTTCTGCTCAGATGATGGTGTGGTGTGTGCCCTGCTGAGCTTTCAGTTCAGAGAGGGAAACTCATTGATATCCATCATTATGCACTTACAGGATGAGAGGGAAGCTGGGGACTGTGGGACTTCTTCACTCACATTCTTGGGGGGGGGGGGCGCAGTGGTCCTTCTGATGTGGTAATGGCTACTTCAAGCATTGATAAATCAATGACATGGGAAGGGGAAATGTCCAGGCAGAGTGAACTCTAGGGACAAAGAGCTGGAGATGGGGGAAAATTTGATTGGCAGAAGACCTATGGAGGAGTAGTCTTGGGAAGAGGAGTCACAGGGGTTGACAGAGGCCAAAGGTTAAAGGCCTCAAAGGTTAAAATGCAGAGACTGAATGATATCTAAACACTGTGTACAGTCCCAGAAAAATTTAGAGATAGAAACAGAGAGTAGTCATGGTAGTGTGTGGCTGTCACCTTAGGACCCAGGAAGCTGAAGCAGGAAGCCTAAGAAGTGTGAGGCCAACCAGGTCTGTGCTTTCTCAAAAGAAATAAACAAAAAAGAAAGAGGTGGGTGAGGTGGCTTCTGCCTGTAATCCCAGAACTTGGGAGACTGGGATAGGAGAGTCACTAGTTCAGGGAAAGTCTGGGATATCTAACAAATTCAAAGCCAGACGTGGCTACATGAGACTCTGAGTCAAACAAAACAAGGAGATTAAAAAAAAAAAAAAAAGGAAATCATGAGGGAGGGGGGGGGTAGGGAATGGGATACATGCACGATCTGGTATGTTAATGATGGGAGACTCTGGTGGCTGAGGAGATGTGGCCTGGAAGAAGCAAGAGAAGGTAGCAGATCTTTGCAGAAGCTGGGGCCAGGCTCCCCTTCCAGCCTGGAGCTAAATGGCAAGCCCCACATATCAGAGGTTCTGAGTTTGTGCCAACCACATTCACCCATCTGCAGGTAACTCTCCTAGCCCCAAAGTCACAATGATTTCCTTAGATGCAAAAGCACAGATTGTATCTTCTGAGACAAGAGGGAGACAGGAAGTCCCACGTTTAGGGTCCATTTCTCTGTCATAGGAGGCCCCATGTTGCTGGGCCAAAGCAGGAATGTTGCACCCCAAAACACTTCATGGAGAGTGGGCCACCGGCTTTTGTCATACCTGGGTGGCTGCCCGAACAGTCCATGGGCTGCCACCTGGACAGAGAGCTGAACTGGGGCTGATGACCTGGAAGAGGCAAAGTAGGAGGTGACTTCAGAGAATATTCTGTATACAAAACGACATACCCTCTTAACCTCCCAGCTATAGCCTGAGTCTTTCAGAAACTAGCTGAGGGGCTAGAGAGATGGATCAGTAGTTAAGGACACTTGTTGCTCTTACAGAGGACCTGGGTTCAATTCTCAGCATTTATGTGGAAGCTCACAACTGTCTGTAATTCCAGTTCTGAGAGATCTGACCTTCTTCTGGCGTCTGACAGCACTGCACGGTTCCAGCACACAGGCATACATGCAGGCCAAACACATATACACATAAAATAAAAACACATCTTTTTGGAGTTTTTTAGGTTTTTCGAGACAGGGTTTCTCTGTGTATCCTTGACTGTCCTGGACACACTTTGTAGACCAGGCTGGCCTTGATTGAACTCACAGAGATCCACCTGCTTCTGCCTTCTGAGTGCTGGAATTAAAGGCATGCACCACCAAGCCTGACAATTACAGACAGCTGTGAACTGCCATGTGGGTGCTGGGATTTGAAACTGGGTCCTTTGGAAGAGCAGTCTGTGCTCTTAACCACTGAGCCATCTCTCCAGCCCTATAAAAATAAATCTTACAGGAAACTAGTTGAATTATTTCTCCTCCTTCTCGCTCCCCTTCCTTTTTTCTGCCTATCTTTCTTATTTGTTTGTTGTTTGCTTTTCTGTCTGACACAGGGTGCTGCTATATCACCCAGGATGACCTTGAATTTACAGTGATCCTCCTGCTTCAGCTTCCCAAGTGCTATGATTACAGATGTGGACCCTCTGTGTGCAAATGAAAAACTGTTCAGTCACCCTTGGGAGAGCTAAGGGATTCCACAACTCAACCTTTATGGGAAAACAAGGAAATTCCATCCACCTCAGAGTTTAAAAATGGAAAGCTGGGTTAATTTTTATAGGAAATGGAAGGCACATCTCATTCTCCTTGGGAAGATAAATGGGAATTTATTATTCTTTTAGTACACAGAAGAGCTGGGCAGGAAGTCCAACTAGAGGTATTCAAAACAAAACAGAACATGAGGGGCTGGGGCTGCTGCTCGGTTGGTAGAGTATTTGTATAGAATACATAGGACCTAGGTTCCATCCCCAGATCTACATAAGCCAGATGTGATGACTACTGACCATAAAGGAGCATTCCTAGTCCTATAGCCTATGTTACATACTAAGGCCCTGTTGTCAAACAATCAAACAATACACAAGTGGAATGAGTTTTACCAAACTTTGTGTGCTGGCTAGTTTTTTCCCAGCTCAACACAGGCTAGAGTTATCTGAGAGATGGGAACCTCAATTGAGAAAATGTCTCCATAAACTGGAGCTGTAGGCATGCCTGTAGGTCAATTTCTTCATTAGTGATTGATGTGGGAAAGGCCCAGTCCATTGTGGGTGGGGCCACCCCTGGGCTGGAGGTCCTGTATTCTATAAGAAAGCAGGCAGGGGGCTGGAGAGATGGCTCAGAGTTTAGGAACACTGGCTGTTCTTCCAGAGGTCCAGAGTTCAATTCCCAGCAACTACAACCTATATTGAGATCTGGTGTCCTCTTCTGGTCTGCATGCATGCAGGTAGAACACTGTACATATAATAAATAAAAAAAAATTTTTTTTTAAAAAGAAAGCAAGCTGAGTAAGCCAGTAAGCAGCACCCCTTCATGGCTTCAGCTCCTGCCTCCAGGTTCCTTTACTGTTTGAGTTCCTGTCCTTCCTTCCTTTGATGAAGAATTGTAATGTGGAAGTATAAGCCAAATAAACCCTTTCCACTTGGTTACGGTGTTTCATCACAGCAATAGTAAGCCTACCAGGACACTTTGCAAGTCATGATGAAAAAACTAGGAGAAAGACTTTAGAAAACATTAGCATACCAGCTTCTCCCAGGAACTTACTTGTCCCCCATGACAAGAGGTAACAGCACCCACACTCACTTGCTGGGCCTTGATTGGGTGAGGGTTCTGCTGCTGGGTTTTGATGGGCAGGGGCCGTGGGGTCTGCAGTGGGGTCAAACTCTGCATTATTTTCCCCGGTGGGGTGAGCACAGGATCCAAGGTTGGGGAGTGTTGCTTTTTCACAGAAGTCCTTCCTATGAGAGGATGACAGGAAACACATGATTGGTTGCTCCAACATGGCACTCTGGTCAGTAAGAAGGAAAGTTGATCTCAGAGGGTGATAGGGACATGGGACTGTTATTTACTGCATTGATTGACATGCCCAGGCCATGGCTCAGCGTTTCCCTGGCGAAGGCCCCAGTTGCCTCTTCCCAAGTCCCTCACTCACCTGGGAAATGCCTCAGGCAGCAGATACATAGGAGGAGAAGGCCAGCCAGCAGTGCCAAGCCCAGCAGGGAGCCAAGGATGATGCCAGCGATGGCCCCTGGACTCAGAGCAGAGCCTGGAAGACACACACCAAAGGGAAGCAGGGAAATAGGACCCAGGGATGCACTTGAGTTTCCTGAGAAGAACCACTAAATCTGAGTTCAATCCCTGGGACTCTCATAACAAAAGAAAAGAAACAACTCCCTCAAGTTTTTCTCTGAACTCCATATACGCACATCTTGACACATGTACATCCACACATAAACAAATAAACTAACAATCTAATAAATAACATTTAAAAAGAGACATGAGAAAACACTTGTTTCAAGCAAACCAGGCAGTGGGATACTGTCATAGGAGCTCCCACAAGGCTAACAGAAGAGGGTCTGTTGCAAACAACTAAGAATAGACGGTCAGGTGAAAAAGGCAGGATAAGGTACCGTAGCTCAACTTACCTGTCCGGTAGACCCGGCTTTGGGATGGGGTCCCTGGCAGAGACCCCAAGATGGGCAAGATGCGGAAGGCCCAGGTCCCAGGGTTCCGAGGAGGGAGTGGCACTATGGCTGATCGTTCCTGAGAGCCCAGAATGAGCAGGGAGACCCAGTCCCTACTCATGGTGACTCTGTCCAGGTCAGAGCCATCTGTCCATGCCTGGATGTGAAAGCCAGTGAGGAGGGTGCCTCGCTCCACATCCCAGGTGAGTACTACAGCTTCTTGGGCTCTCTGCAGTCTCCAGGAGGAAATGGCGGGCCCTGGGAAGGAAAGATGGTAGATACTGAGGATCTGGTAAGAGACAGGAAGAAGGGTTGAGTCTGGAGAAGGGTTGTCATCTGGACCACTGGATTTGAGGGAGACGGCTGGGTCCTGGACCCCTGTGTCCGGGATAGGATAGTTGGACACCTTGGCCTGGGTCTGAACCCCTGGGCCTGAGAGAGGGTGGTTGGAGCCTGGACACCTGGGTATGAGGAAGGAGGAGTGGTTTCAGAACATCTGTGTTCTTAGTTTGGCTGGAGCTCACCAGTAAGGGTGATCTGGTTGCCTCCAGCGCCCAGTGCGCTGCTGCATAGCACGGAGTAATTCCCCAGGTCCCAATCCAGGTTGAAGTTGCTGATGATAAGCTTCCGGCCATCCTGGCTAAGCTGAAATCGACTCCCACCTCCTGGAGCCACAGGACGTCCTTCACGGGCCCAAGATGCTCTTGAAGGTGGGGGACAGCCAGTGACCTCCAGTGCCACCACCACATGGCCTGGCTGTGTCTCCTCTACTATGGGCTGGAGCAGCACTTCCTCAGGAGCTTCTGTTGGTAGGAGAAGCCCAGTTAATAGAAGCAAGACCTTATTGGATGTTAATAGCCAAGTCCTGTGTCCTTTGTTAAAAGAAAAGGTGGCAAATACCACCTCCTCTGTGACCAGATGAGGAAGATTTGCTTATTCATTTGTCCATTCATTCATTTTCTTGACAGTTTTCTTTCTTTTAAAAAAATTTTTACATTTACCTATTGTGCATGTGTCTGCCCCTGAAAGTATGCAGAGATCAGAGGACAGTTGCTGGGAGTTAGTTCTAGCCTTTCACCACCAGGGTTCTGGGGATCGAACCTAGGTCATCTGGCTGGGTGGCAGGTACCTTTCCCCACTAAGCCATCTCACCCACACCATTCATTCATCTCTGACTTCTTCAGCACACATTTGTTGAGCACATGCCATAGGACCCTAGGCTGGGCACTCATTAGGTATTCGCTACTTTTCTTTCTCTCTCTCTGGATACTCCGGAAGACGACAGCCCTCTTTCTGAGCCCAGGGGTTTGGGATGAAATACCCTGTTCCTGCTGGCTTCCCATCCTGAAGTATAGGGCAAAACCTTGTTTCTCCTCTAGGTTTTTTTGAAAGTGAAGTTTGAGGTTTCAGGAAATGGGCCTGAGTTCAATTCCTGAGACTTACATGATGAAAGGAGAAAACCAACTCCCAAAGAAAGTTAAGTTTGGCTTTCCTAAAATGAGTGAAGTTCTCGATGGCCCTAAACCAAAAGAAAAGGCCCAAAGAAAAAGTCATCCATTTCCCTTACAGGTAGCAAGGAGGCCCAGTCCCTCTCACCCGGGATGATCGTGCAGGTGCGCGTGGCCACCAGGTGGCGGGCCAGGCAGGTGACGGCGACGCCGCTGAGCTCCGGGCGGGCGGGGACAGCCACCATGAGCGCAGATGGTACCGGTCCTGCACGGACGCCTTCGGGGAGACCCTGAAACTGCAGGGAGGCGGCAGGGACCCCGCCGGGCCAGGAGCAACGAAAGCGGAGGCTGCGGTCCGCGGGACCCCCTTCCACTGAGCATTGTGGGGCCCCAGGGGGCAGATCTGCCACGGAGGAGAGACCATCCAGCCTCAGCCCTTTCATCTTCTCTGTCCCGCCTCTACGCGGGATGCTTCACTCCTCCAGGTTTCTCTCCGCCTCTTTTCCCAGATTGTTCCACCCTCCTGCGTGGACTGGCCCCTTTGTGACACCCTCCCTTCAACCCTTGCTGATCCTACTTACTAGCTTAGGAGGCTGGCTAGTCCATTCCCTTTCAAAACTCGCTGTGCCACTTAACTCCGCTGCTCACTCGATTGAGAAAACTTCCTGCCCAGCACCGCTCACGCTCGCCTCCTGCTGGCTCTTTCCTTTCTCCTAGGCATCCTCACCCCTTCAACCCATAGGTCCCGCCTTAAGCACAGGACTTTGCTTGCCACGCCCACTAATAATTGGTGAGTGTTCAACCCTCAGATATCCCTCCTCCTATCGTCCACGCCCACCTAAATTGTTCTTCCTCCTCCTGGCTAGACCAGCCCCATCATTATGTTTCTTCCTCGCTCTGATGTCACTCCTCTCCAAGTGGTCCCACCTCACCCACGAAAGTGCCTGTACCTTCCTTGCTAGCTTCACTCTTTCCGTGGTGGCCATGCTTACTTGAAGTTTTCCCAGAAACTTCTTGCTAGCTCCGTCCCTTCCTGGAAGCCATGCCCATCAGCAGCCATTCCCTATTCCTCTCGGCTAGCTCGGCTTCTTCTCCAGAAGCCACGCCCACTGGTAGCTGTCCCAGCTCCTCCTTATTGGTTCCTCCCTCCCTGAAGGACACGCCCCCCCAGGGTGACCTGGCTGTCTCTTCCCTTCCCTGACACCCTCCGCGCCATGTGCTTCCCCACTCTCTGCTGGATGGCCTCACAGCTCTTACCCGCCACAGTGAGGTTAAGCACCGAACGCCGGCGGCGGCCGGTGCGGGGGTTCGCGGCGATGCAGGCGTAAGCGCCGGAGTGGCCTGGCCCCACGGCGGGCAGCAGGAGGCGAGGCCCGGCAGGCACTGCGGCCTCTGTAGGGTCCGCCAGACTCCACGCGATGTCCGCCGGCGGCCGCGAGGGGGCCGAGCAGTGCAAGGTTACATTGCTGCCCGCAGTGACATAGAGCGTAGGATTGGCGTCGCGGTCCGAGGAGACCCTGATTACAGGAGCGTCTGGGCCGTCTTGGGTTGGGGGCAAGACAAGGGGAGTGGGACTGTAAAGGACTCAGAGACAGTGGGCCCACTTCTCTCTTAGGACTCGAGACTTGAATCCACAGGAGACATCCCCTCAACTCACAGAAGACACTGACGTCAGCTGCCGCCTCGGTGTGGCCAAAGGGGCTGCGGACATGGCAGGTGTACCGAGCTTGGTCGCTGCGTACCGGGCGTGAGATGAGCAGCTGGTTCCTTTCTGCGTGGATGCGAGGTGGCTCTGCACCTTCAAGGTCTGGGGTCTTCAGGGCACGTCCGTCTCTGCTCCAGCTTAGCTCCCCACTACCTGGGTTCCACCCCACGCAGCTCAGCCGCAGCTCGGCTGTCCCCTCTTCTGTCTCTGGAGCCCTGGGCTGTACCGACAACTGGGGTAAGGGCTCTGGAGATCCAAAACAGTCTTTGATGAGTGGGAGAGCCCATATGGACACCAGAACTCCCTCCCTGGGTCCCAAGTCTCTGCCTTCTCAGTCCTTCCTTCTCTCACTGCACGGGGAATCTGAGTTTTCAGTCCTCCTCCCTCAGATCCAGGGATACAAAGCCCAGCCCTCCTCCCTAAGACCCAGAGATGCATGTCTCAGTTCTCAGATTTAGATGTTCAAACCTCAATCCTATTCCATCAGTCCCAGGAGTCCAGACTCCAGCCCTCCTCCTTCAGACCCAGGAGTCCAGACCCCAGTCTTACTTTCTCAGCCCCAGGGATTCAGACCCCAGGTCTCTTCCCTTAGACCCAGGCATCCAGGCCTCTGTCATAGGGGCACAGACCCAGACCTCCTCCCTCAGACAAGGTGGGGTCTGGTCCTTATCTTGGCGCCTATCCCCACCCCCAGGCTCTTTCCTCTGGGAAGGAAGCATATTCACACAGCACCGACTTGCTTAGAGGTCTGTGAGGAGAGCAGGCTCTTGAACTCTAGACCTCAGGGTCCACTTACCATACACACCCACCACGAACTCCCGAATCTGCTGGGAGACTCCTCCCCTGATGACCTCAACTGTGTATACCCCTGCATCATCCAGCCGGGCAGAGGTGAGTTCCAGACCCCCTCGAATCTGGTCAAATCTCAGGCGGGCTTGATGCATGGGGTCTAGACTGATCAGTGGAGCCTGTGACCCCAGACCCCCAGCTGCCAATACCTTGGAACCCCGGCGCCAGACCACCAGAGGAGCAGGGGGCCTGGGGTTGGGAACTGGAGTTAGAGGGAGCCTGATTGTGGTTCCCACTAGCACAGCCAGGGGTCCCCCCACATGCTGGGGGAAGCTTGTAGTCTGGTGAGTCTCGGAAGAAATTTTGGAGTCAGGGTTCTGGACAGAAAGTTCAAGATTGTGATGCTCCAGGGATAGTTTTGAACCTGGGGCCTTGTTGGGTACTTTGGTGTCTGGGACTTGAACTGATAGATGTGAATCTGGAGTCTTGACAGAGAAGGGAGGCCCAGAGTCTTTGGCAGGATCTTGAGAATAAAAACCATCAAGAAAAACGTTGGAAGGAGGGATTTTAGAGAAGGTGACATCAGGGCTGAGATGCTGTCCCCTGGAAGACACATTGGTCCAGAGTGATCCAGGCACATGGCTTGAATTCAGCCCTGGAGGAAACCTGTTGGAATCATGGATTTCAGCAGAGGCTTCTTGTGAACCTGGAGGTTGATCTGAAGAGTTCCAGCTGGGGGTATGGCTGGAGGAGACTTTTGAAACAAAGCCTTTCGAGGCCTCTGAGGAGGAGGCAGAGGGTCCCTGAGATGTAGAAGCTGCCTGGAGGGTGAGGAGCCCAGCTCTGAAGGCTGCGGAGGAGAGTAGGTGGGGAGAACATTGAGAGATTCTGCTGGGGAAGTGAGTGGGCTGCTGGGGAGGAGGGGACACGGGGAACTTACCCAGGAGTAGGAAGAGCAGCAGAGCCCATGAGAGGCCCATGGTGATTGTCGCACTCTGGAAAGGACACTACACAGAGATCCACAGCTTGCATCGTCCAGGTCTGACAAGTCCAGCAGGAATGATTGCTTAGCTTCCTGGGTGGGGAAAGAAGACAGACCTGTGGGAGGTACCAGGGTCCCCTGGCATGATATGGTTGTTGAGTGGCCCACCCCACCCTTCTTGTCTTCATCAGAGGTTGTATGGAGAGGCCTAAGCTGGTCCTCCACTCCTCACCCCCAGGGGAAGGTGAACTCCCAGCTGGAAGCAAGCAGCAAGCCTGTGGGGGCTGTGCAGGAAGACTTCCTTCAGGAGTGTCTGGGAAGTCAGAGCCCCTTCTGTGAACTCCCTGCCTGGCTCAGGTTTTTTATTTTTTATTTTTTTTTTGCTTCTCAGCTTTCTGGTCTCCACTGTCTTACCTGTGCAGCCTCTTCTCTGACCCTGCCCCCTTCTCCGGATCCTTCTGTTCTCCCTATGGTCCTCAGAACTGAGTCTCCAGTTGCTGTCTCTATCATATCTAGAACTCAATTTCCTTATCCAACATCTGCTAAACTCAGCATCTCCCTCTGACCCATGGTTTCAGGATGGCTCCATCATCCATGCAAAGGCTGGGGAGGTGTCCCACTGTCTTTTTCCCTAGTACCATCCTCAGGCTCTGAATCTTACCTAGATCTCTCTGCTCATTTTCTCCTCTTGGTGCCTACTGTTCACACTTTATCCTCTTCACTGCACCCCCCATGTACTTTCTGTAACCCCCTATTCTGGTTAAGCCCCTTCTCTGTTCAGATGACCCTTCCCTCCATGTCACAGTCCTGCCTGTCTCCACAGCATCCTCTGCAGACATCCTTATTGGACTCTCCCACTTCTCTGCACTTCATCCCTTACCAGCCTGAATGTGGAACCCTTTTGATACCATCTCACCACGCAGCCTTTGCCAGCATTCTTTCCTTTACCAGGAATGTTCTTTCCCTCTCCAATCTGGCCACCTCATAACTGGTCCTTCAGGTCTCACCTCATTAACAGCCATAAAAAAAAATGACAATTTAGGTTCAGCCAGGAACTATGCTAAATTCTACCTGTGCATTATTAATAGGCTTGTTTCTTCTAAGTGTCCTCTGAGCAGCATGTTTGGTCCTCATTTCACAGGCCAAGAGATGATAATGCAGAGGCCACGTTTCCTGTGGGAGGTTGCAGAGCCAGGAGAAGAGGCTGGACTTGGCTCAAGGCTGGTTAGACTACTTAGCCCTTCAGAAAGCTTTTCTTATCACGTCTTGCTAGGCTTTTAGGCCCCTGCTCAGCTCTGAACCTCTGAGACCTGGTATGATGTTTACAGTGCTGGTGGCAGGCATGGTCACAATGTACTAATCGTGCTCTGTATATATTATACAGCTCTGAAATGCTATGTCAGAAAACCTTTTGAAAAAAAATGTTTTGCTGGGCATGGTGGCATGCCCTTTTAATTCCAGCACTTGGAAGGCAGAGGCAGGAGGATCTCTAAGAGTTTGAGCCCATCCTGGTCTACATAGGGAGTTCCAGGACAGTAGAGAGACCCTCAAAATAACCAAATAAATTAATAATAATGTTTTAATTTGTCTTTGAGAATTTAATATATTTTGATCATATCTTTTCCTGTCTCCTAACTCCTTCCAGATCTTCCCCAATCTTTCTACCCATCATTATGTTCTTTCTTTCTCATAAAATAAATAAAGCAGAGTCCATTTTGTGTTGGCTGACTACACTTGACTGTGGGTCGTGCCCTGGGTTATGGTTGATGTACCCAGTGTATTTATATAGAAGAAAACTGATTTTCCTTCTCAGAGTAATTATAAGTTTTAAATAGTTTCTTGCTAGGAGTGTGACTTCATGCTCATTTCCTATTTTCCATTCTGGGATGGACAGTTCTTGTGTATACTGTTCAGTCTCTTGTGAGTTCATATGTGCACAAGTCTGCTGTGTCTGGAAATGCTGTTTCTTTGGATCTATCCACCACTTCTGGCTCTTACAATCTTTGCATCTCCTCTTCTGAATAAATTCCTGAGCATTAAGGGTGTGTATGTGATGTATATAATTTAGAAAAATGGATAATGAAAATACATTTACACAATGGAAGACAATTCATCTACTTGTGAAAATGAAATTATGAAATTTGCAGGTAAGTGAATGGAGCTATAAACAATCATCCTGAGTGAGGCTACCCACAAAGACAAACATTGCCTGCTTTCTGTCATATGTGATGTTAGCTTTTAAGCTTTAGCTATATGCTTTTCACTTGACCTTTTAAAATTCCATGGGGAGCATGCCTGGTAGCTGTCACTCCATCCAGCCCATGAGAGACTGAGACAAGATGACAGCCTGTTTGAAGTTCAAAGTTCAAAGCCTGCCTGTGCTACAGTGAGTTCAAGGCCAGGATGGGCACTTTAGTGAAACACTCAAAGAAAGAGCTGGGATGTGGCTTCGTGATAGAGTGCTAGCCTAGTATGCATTGCTTGAAGGCATATATGTATGATTCAGTGGCAGAGCTCCTACCTAGAACCCCACAGTGAGGGGCTGGAGTGTGGTTCAATAGTAGAGCCTCTGCCTAGAATCCCCTAGTGAGGAGCTGGGGGTGTGACTCAGTGGTAGAGCTACTGCCTAGAATCTCCCAGTGAGGGGCTAGGGCATGGCTATTCTTAGCAAGTATAAGACTCTGAGTTCAATTTCAAGAACTAAACCCAAACAGACAAACACATGGAGCTGGTCTGATAACACACACCTAAAATTCCAGCACTTAGGAAACTGAGGACAAATCTGGGCTACATAGAAAGCTTCAGGTCATCCTGGGACAATACCAAGGCCCTATCTCACCATCAACAATAATAGAAATAAAAATAAGAGAAAAAGAAAAGGAAAATAGGGTCTCTATTCCATCCTTACATCTATTAAGATCTGTGATAGCTATACCAACAGGACTTAGAGGAAGTGCCCAGACTGGTTCTGTTCTCAGACTCGTTGCAGTGTACTTGCTGTGTGGTAAAATTATCCTTGGAGGAGCACAGTTGCTATTGCTGTGCAGCCACTGGAGCAACCCATTGGGGAGGATCATGGCCCTTGGCCCACAGCCTTGGTCAAGGCCGTAGGCAACTGCTAGCTTGAGTCCAGAACCCTAGCCTGCCAAGCATTTCTCTGCATGCCTGTAACATCACAGAAGAGGCAAAAAGAAAGAAAGAAAGAAAGAAAGAAAGAAAGAAAGAAAGAAAGAAAGAAAGAAAGAAAGAAAGAGGCTGAAGGAGGGAGGAAGTGCTGTGAAATGCTGTCTTCTGGACATGACAGGGTGATTGTACTCAAGAACTCAGTAGCTATGTTTATCTATACAGGAACTAGACAACAAGATCAGCCCACATTACAGCAGACAGTACTGATTGGAATTAGTGGGTTTTAAAAAATAATTAAGAAAATAAGAGGATATGAAGATAGGATGGGGACATACTGGTGGAGATAGGGTCTCACTATGTAGTTCTGAATACTCTGGAAGTTATGTAGACCAGGATGGCCTTGAATTCATAGAGATCTGCCTGCCTCTGCCTTTGCCTCCCAAGTTCTGGGATTAAATGTCTGTACCATCATGGCTGGCAAGATACATTGTATTCCTCTATGAAACCTCCAAAAAGCAATAAATCAAAGATATTCTAGGGTTAGAGAGAAGGTTCATGTTCAATGGTCACTTCCAGCTCTTGCTGGGCACCTAAGCTCTCTTCCCAGGGCCTGTGGTTCATTGCCACCTGAAACTCTAGCTCCAGTGAACCTTGTTTCCAAAGGTACCTGTAGTCATGCACACATACCCTCTTGCCACGTCTACACATAATTACAACAAAATAATAAATCTCTTCTTAAAAAAAAAAAGCTCAGACAGCTGGGGGGTTACCATAGTGGAAAGATGTCTGTAGCACTTGTCCAAAGTACAGATTTATGAGTAAACTAAGTGTAATGCTGTTTTAAGCCATGAAACATTTGGGGTGACTGGTCATGCCACAAAAAGCAACCAGTATTCATAGCTATTGCTATTCTAATCCCATGTGATGAGCTGGAGCCTTGACTCAAAGAACATCTGCCTCAGGGCCCTGGAGCTAGAAACCAGCCAGAGGTGGGATTTGAACTCTAGGCCTACAGACACAGAACACATCCCCTTAATTGACACCATGCTGGTCTGGTTGATTGAATTACATCCCCAGCCCACCAGCTTTTAATGCCTTGCTGGTCTGTGTGTCCCTGAGCAGACAACAGCCTCTAGCTTCACTCGTTTTGGGGTTCCAAGTCTCAGTAGGGATCTCCAAGACTCCAGCAAATCCTCCGTGAGTACAAGCCCTTGTCTCCTGATATTCTTCCAGCACTCATCTGGACTCATCTTTCTGGGAAGGCTCTCTGACCCCATCAGCCAGGCTAGGCATTCTACAAAAGATCCCAAAGGCCAGTGTGCCTCCCCACCCAGCCTTCATCAACTGGTACTACAGTTGCTTCTACCGGCATCAATTCCTTTACTGTGAAGTCAATGGCAGGGATGTGACTCAAAGGCTCCCCAGCCTCACCCTGCACAGGCCCTGTCACATGGGAGATTTAGGTAGACATTTGATGAGTGAATCAAACAATGGAGATCCACAGAATGAGGAAACAGAAACAATGGCTTGGAAAGGCACAGTTTTATTGAAGAGTATGGGAGTCTCAGATCCGCCCCACCTCTTTCAGCTTGGCCACCAGGTCCTCTGTGGTCTCCACCTTGACTCCTGCTAAACGTTGAGGGGGCTCCTCCACACTGATCACAGAGACCTTGGAGGTCAGGTCCACACCCAGGTCTCCAGGCTTGATTACTTCAATCTTCTTCTTCTTGGCTTTCTGCACACAAGGAATCAGTGGCTTAAGGGGCGGCCAAGCCCCAGTCCTGGCCCAACCTCCTCATGGTGAGTGGTGCATGTATAGACCCATACTTGTTGCTAGAATCCCTGAGGCCCTCACTCCTGGCCAGGAATATGATTTCTCATAGCTACACCTGATGTGGTCTATCCCTACAGGATGGGATGCCCTGGGAGACCCAACTACAGCAGATCTTCCTCACTGATTCATACTAAATTGCTTACAGTGTGCAGAGAGAACAGATGATGTTCTTTTGGCTATGGTTCCTCCATAGACTGCAGCTAAGCTGACCTACTGAAGGCTCTACATTGGCTGACTTGACCCACTGAATCTTCCCACTGGCTAAGCTGATCTACTGAATCTTCCCATTGGCTGGCTTAACCCACTGAGCCCTCCTACTAGCCAAGGCAGCACACTCAACCTTCAATATTGGCCAAGATGACTCACCAAACACATCATTCTGGTCAAACTGAATGAAAGAACTCATCTGGCTTACTGTAAGGCTTTGGATCAATTTCCTGTTGACCAATAAACTTTAGCTCTCTCCAAGATGGCCTAAACAATGACTTCCAACTAGCAAAATGGACCATGAGCCTTCCCTTATGAACCAAGACTGGATGAAGTCTTGCTATTTGCCCAGGATTGTCTAGTGAATTCCCACTGGCTGGGATGACAGGAAGAAACCCCTTTGCTGTCTACAGACACTTTCCACTAGCTGTGACCCTGACAGGTCCTCCTGTTGCTACACTAGCCCATTAACTTTTACCACTCACTGGTAGAGGTGAGCCTGGGAACTGCTGGCCAAGATGGCCAGGTGACCCTTTCCTTTGAATGGTATATCCCTTGTGCCCTTGTCTTGTGTCATCCAGTCACTGGGGCACCGGTCCCCACAATAGGTCCCAGTGGCTTGCCACCAACCACTTACCATGATGTTGGGCAGTGTGGCATAGCGAGGCTCATTGAGCCTCAGGTCAGCGGTCACCACAGCTGGCAGCTTCAGGCGTAGGGTCTCCAGACCCCCATCGATTTCCCTTTCCACTTTTACCTTATCACCCTCCAATGTCACCTGAGAGGCGAATGTGCCCTGGAGGGGACAGCATCAGAGGCAAGTGAATTCAAAGCAGGCACTGAGCAGGCTGTAGGCTCCACTGCTGAGCATATGCAAAGAGAAGCAGAGTAGATTAGAGCAAGAGTTCTGTGATATGTAAAAAGTCCTGTGATATGTGACCCACAGCAAGCGAACTCTGGTGCTGGTGAGGGGAGCTCATCATCATCACTTCTTCAGTCCAATCTGGCATGGGGCTGGAGAGGTGGCTTGGTGGTATAAAGTACTTGCTGCTCTTGCAGAGGTCCTGTGTTCGGTTCCCAGCATCCATGTTGGGTGGCTTACAAGTGCCGGTAATTCCAGCTCCAGGGATCTGGTATACTCTTCTAGCCTCTGTAGGCACCTGCACACATGTGCACATACCCTCACCCCATCCCACCTACACCACCCTGCCACACACACATGCACATAAGTAATAATAAAATAAATCTAGGAGCTGGAGAGATGGTTAAGTGGTTAAGAGCACTTACTACCTTCAGAGGACCCGAGTTCAATGCCCAACACCCACACAGTGACTCACAGCCATCTGCAACTCCAGCTCTAGGGGGGTCCAATGCCACCTTCTGGCCTCTGAGGGTACCCACACACATTCACACAAATAAAACATAGATGTACATAAATATAACAAATAAGTCTTTAAGAGATAGCGGGAGAAAGGGTAGGACACACTGGATGTGTCATTTCTCTAGTCAGTTCTGTTTTACATTGTTTTAGCTTGTGGTCACCTCTGCTATATTTATCATTTTTACTACATCATTTATATATGTGTGTGTGTATGCATGAGTACAGTGCCCACAGTGGCCCAGATGAGGGCATTGTATCCCATGGAACTGGAGCCACAGGCAGTGAGCTGCCTGACATGGACACTGGGAACCATAGTCTTGCCTCTGCAAGAGCAGCCAATGCTCTTAACTGACAAGCCATCTCTCCAGCCCTCAACACTAGTTAAAGAACCCTGAACCAGGTTTTTAATTCTGCTGTAAAATCGGGAACTTGCAGGTTGAGGATGTAGCTCAGTACACACAAAGCCCTGAGTTCTGTCCCCGGTACCACGCAAACCAGGTGCATATGCCTGTCATCACAGCACTCAAGATGTGAGGAAGGAGAATGAGGACTTCACAATTGTCTTTGGGATTGAACTCAGGCAACTCAGACTTGGAAGCAAGTGCCTTTACCTGCTGAGCCATCTCAGCATGTTGTAATTAGTTTAAAATTAAAATCTGAAATCTGAGCCGGGCGGTGGTGGCGCACGCCTTTAATCCCAGCACTTGGGAGGCAGAGGCAGGCGGATCTTTGTGAGTTCGAGGCCAGCCTGGTCTACAAAGCGAGTCCAGGACAGCCAGAGATATTCAGAGAAACCCTGTCTCGAAAAACCAAAAAAAAAAAAAAAAATCTGAAATCTGAGGTGCATCATCATGACTCCGGAGATGATTTCATGGGTAAACTCCATGTCAAAATGTCAGGCCGTGAACTTTGTGTGTTTGTGTACAGGTGCATGTGGAGTGCAGAGGAAGACAGCTGGAGTCTTCTTCAATCATGCTCCATCTCATTATTTTTAAATTTTACAGATTTATTTAGTGTGTGTGTATGTACAACTTGAGGGAGTTGGTTTTCTCCCATAATGTGGTCCAAGAGATCAAACTCAGGTCATCAAGGTTTGGTGGCAAGTACCTTTATCCACTAAGACATCTTGCCAGCCCTTCACCTTATTTTTTGAGACAAGTTCTCTCATTGCAAATCATACACTTTAGGTGTGCACAGCTTACTGTAGATCCCTGATTTCTTAGTAAAGCTGTTACAAAAATCCTGATAGTCTAGTAACTGGCAAACTTTCAGTTCTCTTCAGAACAATCCTTCATCCGCTGTGAGCAAGAAAGGTCCCTTTGGGCAAAGACCTGAAGCACAGCCTTGAGGGAGCCAGGAAGCAAGTTGGGGAAATAGCACCCCAGAAGGCAAAGATGCAGGTGCAAAGGCCCCAGGGAGGAGCTGAGCTTGGAGGATGAGGTCAGATGCTCCTTACCCCAGCCTCACCTGTGGCCAGTCCAGAAGTCCAGCGGTCATCTGACCTGTCTGGTTACAGTCATCATCAATGGCCTAGCGGGGAGAGAGAGGGTGGACTTCTTACCAATAACACTGAGACATTAGGGAGAGGCTGGCAAGATAGGAAATACTTTAGGCTTTGTAAGCTGTTCAAGCAGGTCACATAGCACTCTATCTACAGGGGATATGTAAATGAAGATGTGTGGGTGTACCAATAAAACTTTATTGGCAAGGCAGATGTTGCCTGGAGCCACAGATTGCTGATTCCTGGTCTCAAATGATTTCCTCCCTGGAAATAAGCAATCATGTGTGCAGGGGTGTGGAGCAACCTGTCATCCCTTTTGACCTCTGTGCAATCATTCATCTAACTTCCAAGGCAGGCAGGACCTATGCCAGCCACAGGAGAAACCCAGAGGAACAAGAGCAAAGCCAGTAAGAACACTCTAGCCACTCTCCCCTCCTTACTGCACTGATTGGTTCAGGGATGGGCACAGGTCTCAAGCTGGAACATGAAGAGCAAGCCCTGGTGTTCCTGGAGCTGCTAAACACCAACACCTGGTGCCAGGGATACCTGGACCCCAACCCTACCAGGCCTTATCTCTTTGGTTTGTTCTCTGGTTCAGCACTTGGCCTCAGTTTAGGGAACTCTACTGTGACTCTCTGGCTATTGGTAATGTCTTCTATTATCTGGTTTTCACAGTGTTGGCAGGATTCCCATGACCGGCACTCACAGACTCTCCTCAGGGATGGCCTGAATTCCTGGAGGCCTTTCCCCATCCCTGGGACCCCAGCTGTCTAATTAACCCCCTGTCCCTTCTGCCTCTATTCCCCACTCATCTTCCACCTTCTCAGCACCCATCCATAATTTCCTTCCTCTCTCTCCTCCCTTCTGGCTGTGACTTTTTCCACACCCCCTTTTTCTGCCATCCTCTGTGACACTACAAAGCTTACCTTCGTGAGAAGGGTGGAGGTAGTTTCCACAGTAAGAGCAGTGTCTCTAGGTCTCCAGAGGGGACAGGTGACCCAGCAGCAAGACTGCCTCAGTGCGGCCCATTTATCCCCCTTGGGATACCTTCTCCAAACACCAGGCCATTCATCCTGATCCTGTCCCTCTCCTGCTCGAAGACCAGCTGTGGCTCCCTACTGCCTTGTAACAAACACTCTCAGGTAGGTTTCAAGGCCAGGCTAGTCTCCTGAAAGCCTACCTTTCCCTAATGTCTCAGCCCTTCACACACCCAAGTGTCCCACTCTTCCACTTAAGCATGTCCTTTGGTTGTTCACACTCCTGCCCCCAACAAAGACACAGTTTTCGAGCCAGACTCACAGTGTTCTTAAGCTACTGCTGCACCTACACTACCGCTGGCTTGGGACAGGCCTGTGTTTCATCCATGTGAATCCAAACCACTGCCTCCTGTGCTCCAAACTTGGCCCATAGCATCTTTCTGACACTCCCAGTGGCCTGTGTTGCCGACTCATGCTCTGTCAGCGGAGATGGCAGCGTCTTGTGCTGCTGCTTCACCTGGGTTGTGTAAACTGCGGGGCCTGAGCCTCCTGCAGTGTGGTCTCACACCCATCCGAGGCAGGGTGAGGGGTGGGCATCAGAAGGCCTGACACACCAACCTGCTTGCCCAAGAACAAAAGGTCTGCTTTCTCCTTCTCAGCCAGCTTGGCCAGGACCCGGGCCACCTGTAGGGGGCCTATGCTTCCTGCTTGTGGCACTTCCACATGGATGCCCCTGTCTGCACCCATGGCCAGAGCAGTACGGATAGTCTCCTGAAAAGGGCAGAGTAGTTAATGCTAGTGACCAACACACAGCCCAGGCCCCAGCTCCCCTCCCTCAGACCCAGGGGTCCAGAACCCACCCCTCCTCCCTCAGACCCAGGGGTCCAGACCCCAGCCCTCCTTCCTC
>CAJQZJ010034110.1:682890-712101 GCA_907164525.1 Lophiomys imhausi | reverse complement strand
CCAGGGGTCCAGACCCCAGCCCTCCTCCCTCAGACCCAGGGGTCCAGGCCCCAGCCCTCCTCCCTCAGACCCAGGGTCCAGCCAGCCTCCTCCCTCAGACCCAGAGGTCCAGAACCCAGCTCTTCTTCCTCAGACCCAGGGGTCCAGCCAGCCTCCTCCCTCAGACCCAGGCGTCCACACAGCCTCTTCCAGCAGACCCCGTGTTCAGGGTTTCAGTCCTCCTCTCTCAGACCTAGGGGTCTTAGCCTCCTCACTCACACTTGGGGTCCCTAAGCACCTGACACTGTGAGGGGCCGCAGCTCACAGCGATGACCTCCTTCACCAGCTTCTTCTCCTTCAGTCGTACAGCCTCCTCCACAGCAATCTCACAGAAGGGGTTCATGGAGTGCTTCACGCCATCGGTGACCACTCCGGACTTGTCAGGCTTTACTCTAATCTGTGGGGTGGACAGGGAATCAGGGAGGGAGTTAGAGCCAAGGTCCTGGTGCTGAGCCTTGCACAGCTAGATGGGGAAAGGAGAGGTCCACAAAGGACCCAGACTTTCTTGTGTAGGGTCATGGGTTCTAACCCCATAGCCATTTCAAACTCACAGGTGACACCAGGCCACCCTCTCATTTCTCATTCAGATTTTACTAAGCAGCAGGGACATTTGACATAGTTGTCTGGACTCTGTCTCTTACTCTTGGCGTGTGTGTGTGTGTGTGTGTGTGTGTGTGTGTGTGTGTGTGTGTGTGGTGTACACATGTGTGTGTGTTTATGGGAGAAAGTTTTGTATGCTTCAGCCCCAGTGAATAATAATACCTACCAGGATATCTCCAAGCCTATTAGAAGTACATCCAGCAGCCAAGTGTGGGTCCACACACCTGTAACCTAAAACTAGAGTGGCTGAGGTGGGAGGTTCAGAAGCTTCAGGACTGGCCAAGTAGTGAGATCAGCTCAAAACAAATAATCAAGGTTAGTTTCATGGACCTGAACTCAGGATATAGGCAGAGTGCTCCCTTTAAAGGCCCAGGGGAGAATTGGTTTATTAAATTTGTGTGTGTTTTTTAGAGATTTGCTGCTTTTCCAGAGGACTGGGGGAACCACAACTGCCTGTAACTCCAACTCCAGGAGGATCTGATGCCCTCTTCTGGTTTCCACATGCATTCCATGACACATGAAGGTGCATGCAAACGTACAACAAGAATGACACTTAAATGTTATTTTTAAATATATGTATATTTGTGTTTGTATGTGCCCATGTGAGTGCAGTGCATGTGGAGAACTTCATCTCTACCTCCTCGGATTACAGGTGTGTGTCATTAGCTGTCCCTGGCTTCCAGTGCTCTGAATAAGTACATACTCCGTCCACCACAAATGAAGGAGCACCATGTAGGAGTCCTTCTCTGAGCCACCGTACTTATCTAATCTAACCTCAGATACCAGCTCTTACCACCTCCCATGCACATAGGTGGAAGCAGGCTTTGAGCTGCAGTGCTTGGCTGAGGTGCCACAGTCTGGAAGCCTCTGAGGTGCCACCTGGGTATTTCTATGAGTTCCTGAGGCTGTGAGGGAAGGTGACAGGGGCCCAAGAAAGCTGTTAGGGAAAAGCTCAATGGGATAGAGGCTGCAGCAGGTGTCTTAGCACCTTGAGGTAGAAAGAGCTGGGAGGCTAGGCAGAACCAGAGGAGGCCAGGGTGGCCAGGGTAGAGCAGGGTGGCTTCACGGTAGAGGCCAGCATACTGAACTATTGTGATAGGCACCAACGGCCTTCCAAAGGCATGTGACAAATGGGCTCTACCTCGGAGCCATGTCCCAAGACCCTCATTAGAGGAATTCTAGGTAGGTGCTCTCCCACTGAGCCACATCCCAACCCCCAACTGGAGGATCTTAGCAGGGACTCTACCACTGAGGCATGCCCCCCACTTCTCACTGGAGGATTCAAGGCAGGGTCTCTACAGCAGGGCCACACCTTCAGATCCTCACTGAGAATTCTAGCAGAAGCTTTACCACTGAGGCACCACCCCAGCTCCTCATTTGTGGATTTTAGACAGACATTGTACCAGTTAGCTACATTACAGTATCTCTTTTTAGTTTGAGACAGGGTCTTACAAATTTGCCCATACTGGCCTTGAACTTTCTCTGTAGCCCAGGCTAGCTTTAGAGTTGCAATTAACAGGCGTGCATGCCATGGTTTTGAATTATCCTGCATATCACTAGCTGTGCAGCAAATACCTGTCAACAAACCAGTGAGAACTGCCTCACAACATTGCCAGCTAAAGCCCCAGGGCACCTGCCTATGCTCTTAGACACACCAGCGTGGAAAACAAAAATGAAGACCTTTGCCTTAAAAAATAAAATAAATCTGGGTGTGGTGGCGCATGTCTTTAATCCCAGCCAGCACTCGGGAGGCAGAGGTAGGCGGATCTCTTGGAGTTCAGGGCCAGCCTGGTCTACAGAGTGAGTTACAGGACAGCCAGGGCTACACAGAGAAATCCTGTCTCAAAACATCAAAACAAACAAACAAACAACAAACAAATAAACAAACAAACAAACAAATAAATAAATAAATAGATTCAAGATAGGGCTGGGGGTGTGGTCTAGTTTGTAGAGTGGCTGCCTGGGACGCATGCATGAAGTCCTGGGTTCCACCCCAAGCATCAGGTAAATCAAGCATGGCAATATGGTAATCCCAGAACTTGGGAGATGAGACAGAAGAATCAGAAGTTCAGGGTCATCCTTGGCTACATAATAAATTTGAGACCAATCTGGGCTAGATCAGACCCTAACTTAAAAACAAACAAACAATATGTTGAGTCTCCTCCTCAGAAAAGTCCTGCACTGTGAGTGGAGGAAGTCCAGGGCTGAACTCAAATATGGCCACCCCAGGAAAAAGGGGCCAAGGAAACCTGCCAGCTCCCTGCTTAGTGGGACACCTTTTAAGGTGTCCAACATGTTTGTAGCTATTTGGAGGGATTAAGCCAGAAAACAATGGCTGGCCTGACACATCTACAGTGCTGTTTTTTCTTTTTTGGCAGAACTGAGGTTTCAGTCCAGCATGTCAGCAAGCACTGGATCACCGCGTGGCATCTCCAGCCCTCTTATAAATGCATTTTAGATATGGATTCAGATGATTCAGCATTCCAAGCTTTGCCCCAAGCAGGTGGTCCTGTACCGAGGGTCTAATTCACTTTAGCAGCCTGAGTTCTTACAGTCTGTCCTAAAAATCAGGGAACCTGGTCACTGTATTGCCAAGTTGGAGCAACTGAGGCACAGAGAAGCCAAGTGCTGACTCAAGGTCACCCAGTGAGGAAGTGACAACCGAGGGAGGGGGTCTAATTTAAGACTGTCTTGGAAGCAGGAGGCTCTATGGAGTTAGCAATTGTGTCTATTGCCACAACCTCCAAGAAGGGGTTTTGGTTTTTGAAGAAAACTCCTGAAAATCAGCCATGTCTGCAGATATCAGGACTGCGGAGAGGTTGGAATATTGCAGGTTTAGAGGCTAATTACCTTATCTTCGGCTGGTTCTAGTCTAGCCTTGGCCTTCCTTTGTGTCTGAACTAACATTTGTGACTATTACATAAAAAACATTTATAATCTATTAATTTTTTTCCTTTGGTTTTTTTCAAGACAGGGTTTCTCTGTGTATCTCTAGCCATCCTGGAACTCACTCTGTAGACCAGGCTGGCCTTGAGATCCACCTCCCTCTGCCTCCCTAGTGCTGGGATTAAAGGCGTGCACCACCACACTGGGCCATTACAGACAGCTGTGGACTGCCATGCGGGTGCTGGGATTTGAACCTGGGTCCTTTGGAAGAGCAGCCAGTACTCTTTACCGATGAGCCATCTCTCCAGCCCCTATAATCTATTAACTTAGCAGACCATTAGCTTCTATCAATCCAAAGGCTAAGAAGGCCATCACATATCATCTCAGGGCTATAGACAAGCTTCCTCATCTCTATGCACCTGTCTCTCTGGTGTAGTCAACAATGTATTTTAAACTTGCCTTGATTTATGACTTTCTTTGTTCTGAGAAATGATAAAAACTTCATGAAACAGCTTCCATGTTGGAAGATGGAATTTGGGGTAACCTTAATTTGTGTTTCTGGGCCATGGTTACTCAAAATGGCTCCAGAATAAACTCTCTCTTATTCCCTTTAAGACATAACTTAGAACTTGCTCTGTTCTGGGTAGAGACTGGACCACTGAACTACAACACTAGCAATGTGCTCTCCCATTTAATTTTGAGGCAAGACCTTACGATATGCTCTGAGGAGCCTTGGATTCACTGTAGCTCAGGGTGGCCTTGAACTTTTAGTGTTCATGAGGCTTCCTGGATAGATGGAATTACAGGGCAGGGGGGGTTTCTATGAGCAGAGTGTAGGGGTACACATTTATAATTACAGTATTTGGGAGGTAGAGGCAGGAGAATTAAGAGTTCAAGGCCAACTTAGGACCTGTCTCAAACAAAAGAAAAACAACAAAAGATAAATATAAAGGACAAAGAGGCCCAGTAAGAGGCCCAGAGGGTAAAGGTGCCAGCTGCCAAGCCTGAGAAGCTGACTTTGATCCCCAGAATCTACATGGTGAAAAGAGAGGACTGATTTCCTCGAATTGTCCTCTGACCTAGGCCCATGGCCTATGGGAACATACTTGCATACTTGTTTGCACATGTACTCCCAGCCTGCACGAGCATGCACACTTGCACACATGCACACGAACACACACACACACACACACACACACACACACACACACACATACATTTTTTTTTTAAGAGAGGGTTTTAAAATGCAGCTTCTGGCAGCCTTTCCCAGACCCTTGACACAGTGCACAGACTTCCCTTTGGGTCTGTGCCATATATACTCTTCTTAACAGAGCTTGATGGGAAAGGGCACCTGTGGGGCACAGAACAAGCAAAGCAGCAAAGCCTGATGGGAGATCACACACTGGCAGCCCCAGTGTCAGACTGGTTACTGTGGGGTCAGAGCACTGAGACCTTCTAACAAAGGAGCAGTAGGAAACACAGAAGGTCTCTTGGGGCCTGAGGCTGGGAGTTCAAAGTGTAGGTAGAGAATGGAAGGTGTGGGGAGCCGGTGTTTCCTCAAGCACTAACGGGGTGGGGGCGGCCACTCCACAAGTGGATCCATGCTTCCTGGGCTGGTAGGCTTTATTCTGGGCCTGAGATTATCCAGCCTTTCCTGGTTAACTCACAGGGCTATCCTTCATGGAAAATGTGTCCCTGGCCAGAAACAAGCACTGCTAAGTTGCCAAATACCTATTAATACCCTTTCTCCCTGTCTCTGCAAGTGCCAGTTATATTTTAAGGAAGTTGCTAGAGAGACTTTCACCACTTACAATCCAAATAGTTAACAATGATCCTTGCACACTAGATACCATTCAGGATTTACTTAACCAAGATCCAACAATCAACTGTGGTGGCACTTGCCATTAGGATATGTCAAAGAAGCACGGGTAGGAGGGGGATGAGTTCCAGATCAGCCTGGGCTACACTTTTGGGCCAGGTGGATAAGAGTGCTTGCTGCCAATCCTGATAACCTAAATTTGATCTCTGAGGCCCACATAGTGGAGGAAGTGGAGGAAGAGAACCCACACCCTCGAGTTGGCGTCTGGTCTCCACAGTAGTGCTATGGCATGTGCATGACTCCCACCCCCCCCCCAAATAAATAAATGAAATAAAAATTAATTAACCCTCATAAAGTAGGTACTACCATAGGCACTATTGTTGAGTGAGAATGAGGCTCAGAGTGTAGAATTAACTTCCTTAAAGTCACAGAGCCAAGAGTGGACTCAGTCAGCTAGTCTTAGAGTCCAAGTAAGAACCATTCTATCCAGAGCTGGAGAGATGGCTCAGTGGTTAAGAGCACTTGCTGCACTTGCAGAGGATCAGGGTTCAATTTCCAGCATTCACATGGTGGCTTACAATCATCTGTAACTTCAGTTCTAGGGGATCAGATGCCCTCTCCTGTCCATCAGACACTCCCCCAGGAGATCTCAAATTCCAGAATGGCAAAAGTAACACTGGTTACACGGTAGGAGTGTGGAGGGGGTAGGGCCCCTGGAGCATCATGATCTTTGATCTTCAAGCAAGGGATCACAGAAAGCCTCAGAGAAGGTGATCTTTGAACAAACACTGGTGAGTCAGGCTTGGTCCAGTCTTCAAGGAGCTGCCAGTCTGGAAATGGGGGGTGCAGTGGCACACTGGGTTAAACAGAGTACCACAATATACTATGCAAAGGGCTTATAGAACAAGACCAGGGGCTCTGAGGAGAGAGGAAGTTGATTCAATGTTGATGTAATCAGTTGGTCACAATTGCCAAGACAGGATGAAGATGCTAGAGAGTAGAGCAGAAACATCAAGGCAAAGGAATCAGTGAACCTGGGGCACAAGCTGGAGGTGTAGAAGCAGAAATGGCAAGGGAGGGCCCCAGGGGGGACATAGATAACTGCACCAAATAACCAAGGGCACCCAAACTCAGCCTGAGGAGGTGGGACTTTGTATTGAGAGTGCTGGGGAGCCACAAAACACTGAGCAGGGCAAGACAAGGTCAGCCTTGGGTGTAGGAAGTCCCCAAGGCTGGATGAGAAAGGGCTGGAGGGGAGAGCCCAAGATCCAGGGAGGAGGCTGGAGCTGGTGTCTAGGTGAAACAGGGGCTAATGGGCTAGAGGCTGAAAACTGACAGTCATGGGATGTTGGGGGTTAGGAGAAAAGATGGTACTTAAGTCTGGCCCAAGTGATCAGATGATCAAAAGATGGTACCAGGAGTCAGGCTAGCAAGGTCTGACTCACTGACTTCCTTAAAGGGAGTATTATCAGACATTGGCTGGGAAGTAGGAAGCCCTGCACCGTGTGGGAGGGAGGTGCTGCTGACACAAGGAAAGGAGTGGTAGATACCAGGCTGTGTTCACCTTTTAGCTCCCAGTTCTTACTGGACATAGCCTAGATGACCATGAGCCAGGCTCTGCATCCAGGAGGTGCTGTGATTAGAGCAGACTCAGGTGAGGGTGCTAGCTGTGGTGCTGCAGGGCCTAGCATCAAAGCCGGTTGAGAGGCTGAGGATGGAGAGTCTGAGGCCAGTCTGGGCAATTAAACACCTTGGAATAAGATGTAGAGACCCAGTCATGGTAGCACACACTTGTAATTCTAGCACTCACAATGTAGAGGTAGAAGGATCAGGAGTTCAAGGTCATCCTCAAACTCATAGTGAGTTCCAGGCCAAACTGAACCAAATAAATCTGTCTCTAGGGGCTAGGGAGATAGCTCAGCGCTTATGAACACTTGGTGCTCTTCTAAAGGACCCAGGTTCGGTTCCCAACACGCCCATTAGGCAGCTCACAACTATCTGTAAACTACAGGGTATTAGACACCTTCACACATGCATGCATGCAAGCAAGCAAAACACCAATGCACATAAAAATTTTCTTAAAATTCAAATAAAAAAGACCTTCTGTCAAATTAATAATAATGATAATTTAAAAAATAAAACAGAAAAAGGACTGGAGCTATAGCTCAGTGGTACAGTACTGACCTAGCCTAGCATTTGGAAGGCCCTGGGTTTGATTCCCATCAACACACACACACACACACACACACACACACACACACACACACACAAAACACAAAGTGGTGGTTGAGTTCAGTCCCAGGAACCCACATGTATCTCAATTAGTCTGGAAGTACTATCTCTGTCACAGGATGTTAGAAGCATCCTCAAGCCAATCTGCTTTCTCTCTATCAAACAGGCAGACAGCCAGATTTGCCTGGCCTTCTTGACTCTTGCTGTTTACCCAGCTGGGGGATCTGGTAAGTAACAGGGCCTCCTCAGGCCTCAGTTTCTTCATCCACCCTATGGCATTAAGAGTACAGAAGATGTACAAATGGAGTAATCTCTGTACAGGACCTGTGTCTGCTGGTGCTTTGTACCCACTTCAGTGTCTGCTGTTAAGGTCATGATCATTTCAAGTCTGAGTCTGTCTTCTGTATTCTCTCAATCTCATTCCTCAGTGGGGGTTGTGGGGATGGTGGTATTAATGTCAATGCTATAGTCAGTTTTCACTTATCTCGAGATATCTTGGGTGCACAGTCCCTATGCTAGGAAATCTGAAGGACACAAAGGGGGAACTCCCAGTATGATGGAGACATAAAGACATGAATTGCCACCATTTTTTTCAGTTCAGGTTAGGCTAAGCATTGCGAGAGAGTGGCCTGAGAACCCAGTCTGATTCGGTGCGGGCTTTACCTGCTTCTCTCTGGGGAGAAGCCAGGCTCTCAGGGGTGCTGTCATCAGATCTCTCATGGACAATGAAATGCCAGACATTCCACTGTCTCAGTCAAGCTCGCTCTTTGGACTTGGCTCTTCAGCAGACACAGGTCTCCTTCCCTTTCTAGCTAAAGAATTTCCTCAAGCATCCCATGGCTATGAGGGTGAGGCAGTTTCTGAGTCCCATGGAACCAGATGGCTCCTCATGTGCAGTACTTGTAGAGCAGGCCATGCAGCCTGGAAGGTGATGAGTGACAGAATCGCAGGACCCACACGGAAGTCTCTATTCTGCTTCTCCCTGGCTACGTGACTTCTTTGTGCCTCAGTTTCTCCACGTGTTAAATAGGAACTATGACTCCTCCAGCCCACAGTTATCAAGGGACCAAGGAAGAGAAAAGCTGGGTCGTGACCTCAGAGGGATCTGATTGTCAGAAACTCACAGCCCTTGATCTTTGCTCCAGGTATGACTGACGTTGGGTCAAAGGGCAATAGAAATTGACTTTTGAAAGAATCTCTCATGAAGGGTACGCTCCTGATCTTGGAAGTTCATAGCTTTGGTCTCAGGGTGCTGGGGCAGAGTGGGGGTGGGGAAAGTCACCTTCACAGCGAAGTCGATGACCCTCTTGACAGCCACCAGCGCGCGCAGCTCCGCCATCTTCGTGCAGCAGCAGTCGCTGGTCAAGTCAGGTTGCTCCAAAGCCAGACCTCCAGGCACCCCGCCCTGTATGTGTCTCTGCGCCTGCGCGTCGCAATACCAACCAATCAACCGCCACACAGCCCAGAGAAAGCCAATGGGAGGCGGAATTCAGGGAGAGAGGCGGGATCCGGGGGATGGAGGGGGCGTGGCGCGGAAGTAAGGTAAAGGGCATTCCAGGGAGTGAAGTTTGCAGAGAGTTTGTTCACCCTAATTCGCCTCTCCCATTCCTGTTGTCCCCAGGTCAGCAATTCACATCTAAATACCCCCTTTCTCCTCCATTCCAAGTCCGCGTGTCCGTGTTCCCGCGCGACCCTGTGCCTTATTTTCCACGCCCCAAGACCTCTTTCGCATGTTTGTCTCCGCGTTCTTTCTGCAGATTCCTTTCGTATCCACGCATCTACACTTAACTTCCTTGAGACTCCCGGTGTCCGCTGGTACCTGCCCCTCCCCTGCGCCCACGTGCCCTACGACTCTCCGGTCTCGGCTCCACCCCAAACCCTTTCCCTGCACTCACGTCCTTTATGAATTCCCTGTGTCCACTCGTTCTTATTCCTCCCACTTCTCTGTGCCCATGCCCCCTCCCACTCCCTCGTGTCCGCTCGTCCACAACCCCTCCCCTGCGCCCACTTCCCCTAGAACTACCCTGTGTCAACTGGATCCCACAACCTCTCCCCGCGTCCACGTCTCCTGCGAATCCCTGAGGTCCACTCCATGTTCCAATGTCCATGTCTCCGTTCCTACCCACCCACATTCCTCCTGACCTCCTTAACTCCCTACAAGGCACAGTATCGCTGTCCCCGCAGTCTTCAAGCCTCTATCTCTACGTTCCGCAGAAAAGCACGCAGGGCCGGTACTAAAAGCTATTCCTTTATTCTGCCCCAGGCAGGCTGCATTCCCAGGCACACGGGAAACCTGATGGCTTCGGTGCTCTGTATGATCATGTTCGCCAGCAGAAAACAGAAGCCTGGCAGGAGGGGAGTGCAGAGCCGGAGAAGGAAGGTGGGCCTTGGGGCAGATGATCTAGCCTGACTCGGAACTAGGGATGAGGGTTCTAAGGGCGTCTCCATTGAGAGTGCTGGAGTGCAGGGTGTTGGGGGTCGGTCCCTGGAAGTCAATGTGGGCTTTCCTGGGAGAATGGGTAACTGGGAAGTTTCTGGGGAGGGGAGTCCTCTAGAGGGAAAGTCTCCACCCTCTTCCCCTAGTGCTGGTTACCCAAAAGAAGGGTATCGCCAGCCATCCAAAAAAGTAGGACCACGAGAAGAAAACTTCTGGCTTCCAGGCATTCTTTGCAGTGTATCCAATCAATGCAATCAGCAGCAGCAATCCTGGGCCATGCCCATCCAGTCACGTGAGCAGTGACCAGGTGGGGGCAGCACCCATGCCTGCCTCTCACCCAAGCCTCTGATTTACCAAACCACGCCTAGCTACCCTTTGGCTCCACCTTCGTTTGCTCCCCCCCCACTCTCTTTTCTTTTTATTAAAAATAGATTTCTCCTTTATACAATATATTCTAATCACAGTTTCCTCTCCCTCCACTCCTTCCAGCTTTTTCCATCTCTGCCCTTCCCCAGATCTACTCCTCCATTCCCTCTTAAGAAATGAGCAGTTCTCCAAGAGATGATAGACAACAGGACAAGACAAGATGGAATAAGATAAGGCAAAAGCCCTCTCATGGAGGCTGGACAAGAAAACCCACTAGGAGGAAAAGAGTCCCAAGAGCAGGCAAAAGGGTAAGAGATACATCGACTCCCACTATTAGAGGTCTGTCATCCCTGTACTGGCCTCCTCCAAATCACCCTTCAGTCATGTTCCCCCCATCCCCATTTATAACTATGCCAATCAACCTTTCTCAACCCAATTCTTCAGGATCACCATAACCACCACCCCCTCTTCTACATGGAAGTGACTGCCTTCTCACCGGTGAGACAATGGTATTCTGGCTACATAGTGACTGGCCCTCTTGGCACTGAATCCTCATCCCCATCCCCAAAGATATGAAACTGAAGGTTGTTGCCAACACCATGCACGCTGCGGTCACTGCCAGGGTATCTGGAGAGACAGGGTAGCATCAGCTTGGCACCTTACTGCCATGAAAAAACAACTCTGAGCTCTTCTGGCCACCCTTGCCCCACCACTCACACAACATTCATGTCTAGAACTGAGCTTATCTCCATTTGGAATCAAGGGTTTATATGGGGACCGATGAGGAGATGGTAGGGAGAGGGGAGTGAGATAGGTCTGGAGAGAAAGGGCTTTGGTGCTAGAGGACAGCTGGATGTTAGCTTGGGGTGGAAGGCCCCAGCTAGAGCTGGGAGTAGGGGTGGGCTCTGGAGTGTGGTCTGATAAAAGGGCAAGTGAAAGTCTCACTCTGGCAGGGGATGTTGGAGCAGATGCCATGGATACACTCCAGCCACTGTTCCCCCTTCCCTGTTGTAGGGTCCAGTAGTTGGTGGCAGTGGACAGTACTGTGAGGATGCTGGTCAAGAGATTAAGCAAATTGCCTCCAATCTGAAGGCTCCTCTTTACCCCCATGCCAAGGAGGCAGCTGTCAAAGACATCATAGGTAGGACTGGCTTACACCCCTAATGGGGTGGAGGAGCTCCTCCACTTCAGAAGGTCTCCCTCCCCAAGCACTCCTGTCTGTTAATCTCAAGATCCCCAACACCAGCTACTTGGTGGCTCATGCCTCAAGGAGGCTGAAGCAAGAGGTCAAAAGTCCAGGGCCAGGCCTGGGCCACATACTGAGTTCTGGGCAAAGTGGATTATAGTGTGAGACCCTGTCTCAATTAAAACAGACAAACAAACAGACAGACAGACAAATAGACAAACCAAATCAAAACAGGAGCTAGGAAAGTAGCTTAGTGGTAGAGTGCTTGCCTGCCATGCACAAGGCCCTTGGTTCCATTCCCTAGTATAGTTTAAACCAACCATTGTGCGGGCGCACCTGTCATCCCAGCACTTGGGAGTTAAGGACAAGAGGATTAGAAGTTCAAGGTCATTTTTCACTATGTAGTGAATCCAAAACCAGCCTGGGCTATGTGAGACTCCATCCCAAACGAAACGAAAAGATTCCCAATCTCCCATAACCCCATGCTCCTGGCCTCTTCCTCAACTACCTTACCTAAGAACTTATGACTCTTTCTGAGAAACTCAGTTCTCCAAGTCCGTCCCCCCCCCCCCATCTTCACCTCAGGTCTCACAACTCAGTGGCTAACTTCTAGGCATTTCCTTCCTCAGTTGAGGAAGGTGGCCCCACTGGCCCAGTGCCCTCCCTTCCCCTACTGCTACACATACACATCCCAGAAAATGACTTACAGCCTAGTCCTCTGGGACAGACAACCCACAGGGTGGGAGGAAGAAAGGATGGGTCTCTGTGAGGCAGCAGAGATTCCAGAACTCCCTCCCCTAGCAGCCATTTAAAGTGATACCCTCCTCTAGAAGCATATTCATCTGTCTCTGTTCTAGAATTTGTTTCTGAGACAGGGTCTCACTATGTAGCTCTGGCTGTCCTGGAACTCACTATATAAACCATTCTGTCCTCAAGCTCACAGAAGTCCGCCTGCTTCTGCTGGCAGAGGAGCAAAGACAAGTGCCGCTGCACCCAGCAGGACTGTCCTTTTGAGATGCCGTCATTTAACTCTGTAGTCTGTGGTTTGTTCGAACAGTCTGGGCATCCCAGGTCTGACCTTGAACTTCTGATTTTTCTGTCTCTATCTCCCTGGCCCTGGGATCGTAGGCTCGTACTGCCATTCCTAGCTTTTGTTGTGTTCTCTTCTGATTTGAGGCAGAGTCTCACTTTGTAGTCCTTAGCTGGCCTAGAACTCACCATGTAGCCCAGGGTGACCTCAAACTTGCAGCAATGCTTCAGCCTCAGGTTCCCAAGTATACAGAGTGCAACACCAAGCCCAGCTTCTCTTTTACATTTTTGATTTAAAATTTTTTTAATTTTAAAAGTAAATTGAATTTTATTTTTATAATTTATTTTTGTTATTTTTAATTATGTGTATGTGTGCATCTGTGTGTGGGTATGCCCTTGTGAGTACATGTGCCTAATGGATGCCAGAGGCATTGGATCCCTTGGAACTGAAGTTCCTTTGACTTTGGGCCACCCTGAAGTGGGTGCTGGGAACTGAACTCAACTTCTGAGGCTAGCTCCAGAGGCTCTCTTAACAGAATGACAGCTCAGCAAGCCTGGACGGAGACTTGGTTGCTCCTGTCTGCAACCCTAGCACCTGGGAGGATGAAGCAGGAGCGTTGCCTTCAGTTTTGAAGCTAGCTTGATCTACATGTGAGTTGCAAGCCAGCTAAGCTCCTGCCTCAAAAAGAAAAGGAAGAAGGCTGGAGGAAGGGCAGATTATGGAGAAAGAAGAAAGGAGAGAAAGAAGAAAGGGGGAAGGGAGGGAGAGAGGAAGAAATAAAGAAAGGAACAAGAGGAGGAAGGGGGAGCTCTGCAACTCCTGCATGGCTGACCACGTTGTTCTGGAAGCTTCTCTTTCTTTAATTATCATGGTACCTCAAAAGCTTTCCTGGTTCCCAGTTCTTGGTCCTTACCCTTTCTGCTCTCATGCAGGCAGGGTTCAGAACTCTTCTCCACTCCCCTGGTAAATGCTGATCTCTTCTGGGTGCCATCACATGCCTCTCTCCAGGAGAGCCTTCCTCTCCTCAAGGATAATGATCCTGACATCTGAGGGTCATTAGAAAACAACCAAAATGCCACTTCTAGCCCCATCTGATCCCAAGATAGGAACTCTCACCTGCCCCTGGCTCCTCCATGGCCACTGAAGCACTGTGCCACCAAGATCACAGGCTTCTATCACACTTGTTACAATTCTGCTGTCTTGCTCACTTTGTCTGACCAAAGCCTTGGGTACTTTCCTTGCTTCCTTTGTGCCTCTGATCCCAAGCCCTGTCCCCTCCTACCTGCTCTCCAACCTTCCAATCCCACCTCCATGCCACTGGAGGGAGACCTCTCTCACACTTGGGGGCAGCTTCTCCCCTGCTCACAGTTATTGCCCAATATGCCACCATCCTTAGGAGAAAACTAGTTGTGGCAATAGAGGCCCTGGCTTCCAACTGCTTCTCTGTCATAATTCCCCCCCACCCCCGTATTCTATATTCTAGACACAGATCACCACCTTCCATACCCTTTCTAGGTCTCCATCTTCAGGGACCTCTGCCTGGATCGTATCATTTCCTGTGCTAATGAATGTTTGTAATCCTAATACTTGAGAGACTGAAGCAGGAGGATTGCTGTGAATTCAAGGAATGCCTAGGAAGTTAGACCTTGTCTCAAAACCTTTAAGATGGGGATGTAGCTTGGTGGTTGAGGGCTTTCTTTAGCTGGGCAGGGTGCTCTGTGTTCTATCCTCTATGTTAAACCAAAATAATAGTTACTAAATGTCATTTCTGGTAAGAATGACATGACATGCCTGGGCTTAGTTTTCCTGCCACATCCTCAGGCTGTGGCTATCAACTGGTTGGTGTCATATGCTGGTGGTTAGGGCTAGGGTATGATGCTTGTCAATGTCCCCAGCGTGGACCCACAGAGAGAAAGAAGGAAATAGCTAGTAAAAGAAGGGCCACTTGGGGAAGAAAAGAGAAAGATAGAAACTGGGGATAAAGAAAAGCACTAAGAGGAGATAGAGACAGGGGCATGTCCTATGTCCACACAGGGCAGAATATGCTGCAAGCAGCCAGGTTTGCATGGCTCTCCCACTTCCTAAGAGCTCCTGTGTCGCCCACCATAAGGCTCATGCATGGTTAATTTAGGTTGATGCAACTTGGACCTCATTCATGCTCAGCAAGTCTCTAGGACTGAGCCACAACCCCAGCCCTCTGTTCAGTTTTTGCCTTGGTGCAGGGTCTCACCATGTTGCCGAGGCCAGTCTTGAGCTCACCATGTGTAGCCCAGGCAGACTTTGAAGTTGTGATGCTCTTTGCTCCAGCCTCCTGAGTAACCAGGATGATAAGGCCTGGCTTGGTTTATGTCTTCGATGAACTGATCTTGGAACAATTAGATCTCAGCATGTTTTTATTGACTGTATGATGAATCCAATGAAGAGTAAGGCAATGTGGGAGGGACAGAGACAAAATTCTACATTCCTTTCATAGCTCCTGAGATAACAAGGCTCCAAATATCCTGCTGCCCCTGCTGTCCTTGGCTTCGGTTTACAAGGTTTCATACTCAGACCGATGGATTCTATACTGAGCACCCAGGCTCAGGCAGCCTGGTGTGGCAACAGAGGGAGAGGGGGAGATTAAGAACTTGAATGCCCTGCACCGTCCTGCCCCAGCCCCCAGCATGGTCCTTCCTGGGGAGTGGGCTGAGTAGTCACCTGTACAGAGGAAGAGGATGGAGGAGATCCATCCCAGGTAAAAGGACCAGGAGAAGAATGTCTGGACCTGGGGAGATGGATTCTGGCTCCATCGCTCACTGGTGTACACTGCCATGGCCACTATTATGGAGAGAGCTGAGAACAAGAACAAGAGAGAGCTGGTTTGTTCACTGAAGGACTCACCAGCCCTAGTGTCCCCATGTAGCCCAGGGCCCATTCATACCTGCAGCAAAAGCCGTGACTGTTGAGACCAGAGGACCACGACCTGGGGTGGACAGGGCTGGGATGCAAGACAGAACCAGGAAGCCCACAGACACCAGGGCCCACAAGGCGGCCAGGATACAGAAGCTCTGTGTCACATGGATATAACCTAATGCAAGATGAAATTTCTGGGTGTCTGTTCCCCATTGGACATTCCCACCACCAGAGAGCCCCCCTTTACCTGCTACTTGGATCCCTTGGATCCTTGGCCAGAGGCCGGAGTGGGCAGTGAAGTTGGGGCCTGTGGCCACTATCCAGTAGTCGGTGCTCAAAGCGATCAGAGAAAACATCAGGCCCAGGGAGCCAACAAACAGGGCCAGGGACCGGCAGGGTTCCATGGACACAGCTCTGGGTTTCTACTTCTTAGGTGACAAAGACACAGACTGTTGGGTCTCAGAGAAAATAAAGGGCCATGCACTGAGACTCCCAGGTCCCCTAAGCCAGAGAAGCAGCCAGCAAGCAGTCACTTTGGCTGGGACTGTTCTGTGGCTTCTGGCCTGGCACCTGACTCTTCTCACCCCCTCTTCCTGAGTGGCTTCCCCTCCCTCTCATATTGGCTCCTCTTCTTCTGTGTGATAGGGGAGGGCCCTGCTAATGTCTTTACTTGGTGACTGCTCTGGGGGTGTCCACCCTCTGTGGTCTAGGTAGTGGTTTAGACTGCTGTCACAGGTTCTGTACCTCTATAGTTGGAGACAACAGGTTTCCTGGAAGACCTTAGGGAGGGGTTTGGGGGGGCCCAGAGGTGGTAGGTGGGCTAATCATACTAGGGTGTGAGTTAACTGAAAGAGGAGATGTGGCTGAGGGAACAGTTGTGTCACACTTTCCTGTGGTTTTTATACTTTGCTCCTGGACTCTAGCACTAGAGTTTCCAACAGTGAAGGGGCAGTGGGGGTCAAAACACCAGTTCCATGGGAGGAAGGACTTGACTAAGTGGGAAGAGAGATTCCACGTTCTTTGCCAAAGCTTCCAGGACACACAGGATTCCAAAAAGCTTGAGGAGGGAAAGGCCCTCCCACATACTCATATCACAGATACAGTGAGAAGTCATTTCGCCTGGGTTGGATTCTCCAGCATGAGTGTCTTATCACCAACATGAGGGTGTCTGGGGAGTGGAAGACAAAGTGACAATTCAGGGTCCTCTGCCTCATGTCCTTCAGTAGTGGTCAACACCTTCTCTATAGGGAAGCACAAGATGTATATGTCATCTCTTAATGTGATATCGGCCTGTCTTCCCAACACTCAAGAGGCAGAGGATTCTGAGTCTAAGGCTAGCCTGGGCTACATGAGACCATGCCCTTCCAAAAAAGTAAAATAAAATAGAGAGGTGGGACAGAGTTGTGCTGTCTCTAGTGGAGGGGCATGTCCAGGGATTGCCTTGAGCTTAGGTTGGTGGGGAGCAAGTAATACATTTTCAGAGATCAAGTTGTTCATCCTTTCATCCCACACATCCATTTCTAGACTTTAAACCATGGCTCTCTCCTAGGTAGGGACCTATTTATCTTGTTCCCATCCTTGCAGAACTAAGGAAGTGAGGCTACCATATCAGAACACACTGCCCCCCCTCCACACTAGCCCATTTCTCTCTAAACCAGCCCCCAGGCAAGTCACACTTTGATAGTTTCACATCAGTTTTATTAGAACCCAAAATGTCTCTCTAAAGGAGTTTCCATTTTTTTTCTACCACCCCTCAAGGCAGGTGGGGACTTACATCTTGTCAACCTCCTCCAACCTGACCCTACTTTTCCTCCTCCCCATACAGGACAGAGGGATCAGGGGCTCCCTTATCTAGAATCCAGGACTGAGCCCCCTCATTCCCTCATGAAGCAGAACTTCCAGCCTGTAGGTCCTCCCCTTTCTCTTCAGTGCTCTCATTGTAACTTCCAGCTGCAAGTTTTACCCCAGGGCTCAGCGTGGGGTGGATAGGCGCCGGCACTCATGCATCCGGTACGCACACATGTAGAAAATTCCTGTGTGAACAGACATTTCCATTGATACCCAAAACCCTCTTGGCCTAAGAGACTAGTTATTAACTCCCTCCCTTAGGAACTCCAGTCCCCAAGCCCCTTAGATCTAGAGTCTGCCTTCATGATCTGTTTGGGATACCTTGTCAACTCACCCTCTGAGGTTACCTGCTTTGCCCCAGGTTTGAACTTTCCCACCCCTCTGCCTCAGTACCTGCAAAGAAGGTCATGAGCAGGGCCACCCAGCCCAGGATGTAAGACCATGAAAAGCGCCAGTCTCCAAAGCGGCGGCCGAGGAAACTGACGGTGACTCCAGTGTAAATGGCCAAGGCCAACAGGACAAAAAGGGCTGGAGAGAGAGTATGGGGTAGAGTTGAGCAAGAGAATTAGAGATAAGAAAGAACAGAGCTTGATATGGGTGGGGTAAGTGGTGAGATAGAAGGTGATATGTGGCTCTGTGGGGATGGGATTGGACGAGGACAAGGCTGGAAAACACAATAAAGCACTTGACAGTTCCTTGTCTCTGGATTCTGGGAGAGGAACTAAATCCTTGCAGTGTTTTGAATTATAGAATATCTTAATTACTCTAAAGAGCTCCTTGGATCACACTAGAGTTTGTATAAACTAACAGGTGCCTCAGGGTGCCCATCAGAAACCCACCAGGGGATTGGAGGGTGTAGTGGTTTAAATAAAATTGACCACTGTAGGCCATATTTTTGAATGCTTAGTCATTAGAAAGTGGCACTATTTGAAAGGATTAAAAGGATTAGGAGGTGTGGCCTTGTTGTAGGAACTGTGTCACTGAGGATGGGCTTTGAGGTTTCAAAAGCCCATGCCAAGCCCAGAGTGTCTCTTGGCCAGTATGTAGCTCTCAGCTACTTCCTCCATGCTGTGAATGCCATCATTCTCCACATCATGAAGATAATGGACTAAATCTCTGAAACTGTAAGCCAGCCCCAATTAAATGCTTTCCTTTATAAGAGTTGCTGTCTCTTCAGAGACAATGAAGATGGTGTCTATGAGCAATGACTAAGAAGGTTGTTAAGATCTTGAGCCTGAGATATCAGCACTGCCTCTGGGAAAGAAAAGGTTGGGGTTTAGATACAGTCCATGGGCACTGAGTCCATTCATGATGGTTGGTCTTTGTCAGCTCTACCAGATTTAGAATCACCTAAGAGGCAGGTGTGTATGTGTGTGTGTGTGTGTGTGTGTTTTCAGAGAACTTTTTATTTGATTTATGTGTGTGTGCCACAGCATTTGTGAGGAGGTCACAGAACAATCTGTAGGAGTTTGTTCCACATACTGGAAAGGTATGTGGGTTCTGGGGACCTAAACTCAGTTCGACAGGCTTGACAGCAAGTGTCTTCAGCCACTGAGCCATCTTAGCAGCCTTTCCAGAGTGTTTTTACTAAGGTATAATATCCACTCTGAATGTGGACAACAGTATCTCATATGCTGGGGTCCTGGACAGAATAAAAAAATAACAAAGTGAATTAAGTACTAGCTGTCATCTCTGTGCTTCCTGACTATGGATACAAGGTGACAAGCGGCCTCATGCTTCTGCCATCATGACTTCTTTGCCATGATGGTCTGTGCCCTCAAACTGTGAACCAAATATACCAACCTTCTTTAAGTTGTTTCTTGTTAAAAATTTGGTCACAGCAATGAGAAATGCCTCTGATTTACTATTCATCATCTGTGCAATGAATTCTGACAGGACTCTCCTTTATATGTCTCTTCATTTGTTGGTCCTGAACTGAACGTCTGTAAAGTGACTGTTACTGTAAGTGTAAATCTTACTTAAGGTCTTTGGGGTGTTAGTATTAGAACCCCTGCCTAGAATTCCCCAGGGAGAGGCTGAGTGTGATTCAGTGGTAGAATGTCTTTCTAGTGTAGGTAAGTTCCTGAGATTTTATTCTCATCACCAGGACAAAAGAGAGAAAAGAAAGAAGGACAGGAGGAAGGGATTGCCTCTAATTAAAAAGTAGAGTTAAGCCGGGCGGTGGTGGCGCACGCCTTTAATCCCAGCACTCGGGAGGCAGAGGCAGGCGGATCTCTGTGAGTTCGAGGCCAGCCTGGTCTACAAAGCGAGTCCAGGACAGCCAGAGCTACACAGAGAAACCCTGTCTCGAAAAAACAAAAAAAAAAAAAAAAAAAAAAGTAGAGTTAAAAGCAAAGAAGAAAGAAAAGTCAGTGGAGCGAGCTGGGTCTAGGGATGGGAGAGGGAATAGAGTGGAGAGTAACAAGAAGTGGGTGTTGGAGTGGGGTGGAGGAGTTAGAAAGTTTGGGTGGGGAAGAGAGGGTGGGCTCACTCACTGGAGGCAAAAAACATGATTCCAGCAGAGAAGGGCTTGGAGAGGCGGGTGAATGTAGACTGCTGTGCGAAGGCTAGAACTCCCATGATGATTCCCGAGGTGGCGCACAGGGCAGACAGGATCATGAACGCTCGGGTGGCATTCCAATATGCTGTGGGGACAGATTCAGTCCCTCCTGGGCGGCTGCCTTGGGATCATTGTGCCTTGTTTTTCTCTATGTATCTTTCCTCTTTTGAGTTGGTGCACTCATTCTTATCTTCCAAAACCCCAGCTCTCAAGACCTTTTTTTTTTTTTTTTTTGAGACAAGGTTTCTCTGTGTATCCCTGGCTGTCTTGGACTCACTCTGGAGACCAGGCTAGCCTTGAACTCACAGAGATCCACTTGCCTCCTCTGCCTCCCAAGTGCTGGGATTAAAGGATGAGCCACCACATGCCCAGCTATTACAGACAGCTGTGAAGTGCTAGGATTTGAACCCAGGTCCTTTGGGAGAGCAGCCAGTGCTCTTAACTGCTGAGTCATCTCTCCAGCCCTCTCAAGACCTCTTCTGGGGAGCATCATTCTGATTGTGGCCCTCTGCTCTGGGTTCTAACTGTCTCTTCTATTTCACCCCTCTAGTTTGACTTTTCCTTGAGGGCGTTGACTGGCTTGGTTCTTGCTATGAACATCCCCAGCATAGGCTGGCTTACACATTGGCCTTGCAAAATGTTTATTGAGTGAATGTTTCCCCATATGCTCTTGACAATATATCTTATTGATCCTTTCCATTTCATCCATTATACTTTCCTGCATCTGAAAAGTTCTGTTCTTTTGTTTTAGCTATATTTATGTGTCTGAAAAGACTGGGCTTACTACCTCACTGTTGCATCCCCAGCCCCTGACACCTGTCTGGCACATGATAGATGTTTAGTAACAATTTTCTAGAGTTGAATCTCTTATAGCCCAGGTTGTCCTTGAACTCATAATGTAGCTAAGATTGGCCTTGAATTCCTGTGTCTCCCTCCTCTACCTTCCATGTGCTGGGATTACAGGGTTGAGATACCATGCTTTCCTCTGTTTTTAAGACAGGCTCTGGCTACATAGCCCAGGTTTTCCTGAAAGTTTGGGTCCTCCTGTTTCTCCCAAGTACTGGAGTTGCAGGTGTGCACCTCCATGTCTGCCTCTGTCCAATCCTTACACACAGTTAGACTGCCTGCCAGCATTCCTTGGAGATTGAAGGGGGATGACACATAGAAAGTGCTTGAGCTACATAAGCACTTAGTAAGTTCAGCCTGCTACTGTTGTTTTCAGGAATAAAACTCAGTAACTATTAGTTAATATACTGTAGAAAATCTTGTATAGTGTAACATGTAATTATGATATATTAGCTTATCATATGCTGTATTATATGATACATTAAACAAAATATGCTTTAGAGGGTATATTATATAGAGTAGAGCATATTTACTAATATTGTATATTTACGCCCAATATATACTATGTAATATATTTCCATGTCACCCCTCTTCCTTCTAGTGAGTGTGTGTGTTTGCATGCGCACATGCACACGTGTATATCCTGTAGCTGTTTATGTGGCTGCATATGTGTATGTGCATGGTGAGGCCCAAGGTCGACTTTGAGTGTTGTTACTTAGAAGCTTTCCACTTTGTTTTTTTGAAACACAGTCTTTCACTAGCCTGGAGTTCACCAAGTAGACTAAGCTGGCTGGCCAGTGAATCCCAGGGATCTACCTCTTTTCTGCTGCTTCAGGGTTAAAACTTATGTACCTTTTATTTATTTGTTTGTTTGGGTGACAGGCAATCCTCTTGCTTCAGCCTCCTGGTTCTGGGATTACAAGTGTAAACCATTTTTCCTGGCCAGTTGGCTAGCCTTCCTGCCTGCCTGTTTACTTACCTACCTACCTCTGTTGGTTTGAATGAGAATAGACCCCATAGGCTCATATATTTGAATGCTTGTTCCCCAGTTGGTGGAACTGTTTGGGAAGAATTAGGAAGTGTGACCTTTAGGGAGGAGGTGTGTCACTGGGGTGGACTTTGAGGTTTTTGAAGTCCATGGAAGGCCCAGTCTCTCTCTCTCTCTCTCTCTCTCTCTCTCTCTCTCTCTCTCTCTGCCTCTACTTGTAGAGTAAGATGTGATTGCTCAGCTACTGCTGCAGCACCATGTCTGCCTGCCCACTGCCATGCTCTCCACCATGACGGTCATAGACTCCAACACTTCAAAACTCTAAGTAAGTCCCAATAAACTCTTTCTTCATTAGCTGTCTTGGTCATGGTTTTTTTTTTTTTTTTTTTTTTTTGTCATGGCAGTAGAACTAAGGGGAACTAAGATGCTTCCTACCTATCTATTCATCCATCCATCTATCTATCCATCCTATCCTATCTATAATCTACCTTATCCTATCTCTCTCTCTCTCTCTCTATCATCTATCTGTCTGTCTGTCTATCTGTCTATCCATCATCTTTCTATAGTATCTATCCATCCATCATCTATCTGTATACATCGATCCATCATGCCCGTCATATACCCTATCCCATCCATCCATCCATCCATCCACTCATCCTATCCATCATATTTCTCCAATCTAACCATACTTCCACCCACTTTATCATCTTTCCTATCTATCAGTTATCTACCTACCTACATACCTATCTACCCATTCATCCACCCATCTACCCATCATCTTTCTATCCTATCTATATAAGTCAGTCAATCAATCAACAATCAATCAATCAATCAATCAATCACCTACTCACTCAACCATGGATCAATCCATCTATAATGACATGGCCTGGTACACAGTAGTTGGCAAAAAAAAGTCTTTCACCTGGCATATAGCCTCTGTGGTCCCTGTCCCTAACACTGTTTATTGGCTCATAGCATGTATTTATTTATTGATTTATTGATTTATTTGTATTTTGAGACAGCGTCCCACTACGTAGCCTCAAACTCACAATCTTCCTGTCTCCACATCCCAAGTGCTAAGCTTACAGGCGTATGCTATTACACCCAGCTCATAACAAATGTTTATTAAAAAAGTGAGTTAACTTCAGCCTCACTGCTGCATCTGACACATTTTGTGCTGGGAAAATGCCACACCCAACCACAAAACCTAGCACCCTGTCCCTGCAAGTAGAAAACAATCCAGAGATGCCATGTCTGTTCCACCCCTTCACCCCCCCACCCCCCCCCCCCCCCGTTGAATATCTCAGTGCCAGTGCCTCTGCCTCTCTGAGCCAGCATGCTTTCCTTCAGGATGCCAGAAGTGATAGCTGGGAGGCTGTGCTCTGTGGAAAGGCTAGTCCTTAGCACCACTCAGACCCTGGCCTCAAGGCTCACCGATGCTCTCCGTCTGCAGGAAGCACTTGCTGCCCAGGCAGTAACGCCACAGGCCCTGGTGTGCAAAGGACCCCGACAGCCGGTACTGCATCCAGTGGTCTGTCGCCGTGGCTACCACCAACAGGATGGTCCCCACCCAGGCACAGAAGAGGCCGCCACCCATGAAGCTGTACATGGTGATCTGTGGAGAGGGGAGAGCTGGGGTTGTGAATGGGTATCCTGGGCCTGAGAGAGGAGCGTTGGGATCTGGACACTTGGGTTTGAGAGGAAGGCTGGGAAATGGACCTTTGAGCCTAAAGGAGGAGAGGAGGGGTGGAAATAGACTCTTAGATCTGAGGGAGAAGGGCAGGTGCCTGGACCCCTGGGTCTGAGGGAAGAGGACTGGAAATCAGGGTTCTTTATTCCTCACAGGAAGTTGTCCATGAGCCTCTATTCTTGGCTCTTGGAGAGGAAGGGCTGGAGCTGGGATTCAAGTTCCCAGGAGAGAGGAGCCTGGGAGTCTAGGCTTCTTGGGTGGGGTATTGCAGGTCTCATGCTGGTGCCTACCTGAGTGGCAGAGTCTGTTCTGAGCCTTCCTTCTGCCACAGCCCCTCTGTGGAGACTGAGCCGAGCCAGGTTGCTGGTATCTCTGGCTTGTGGTTCTCTCAAATCCCTTAAGCCTTCCCACACAATGGCTGCATGGCCCAGCAGCTTCCAGCAGGCAGAAACACACTGGCAGCTGAGGCCTCAATGGAATTTGCTGAGGCAGGGGGCAAAGGGGCCCCAGCAACCTGTCTGTGACCCTCCCCATCTCCCCAGCTTTAGTCCCAGGCCCCACTCTGGGTAGCCTGAGCCTCTCAAAAAAAAAAAAAAAGACCCAGTCCACACAAAGAGATAAAACAGACATCCTTTTATTGTTCAACCTGGGCTTCGCAGCCCGAGAGACAGGAAACAGCAATGGTGGGGTTAATACAGGTGTCTAGATGTGTCAAGTCAAGGGGTTCCTGGTAGGGTAAGATCAAGGGCTTGTCAGAGCTGGGCTGGGACATGGCAGATGCTGGGGCTGGGGCTGGAGTTGAGCAGGGTGCTGTTGTAACATGAAGATGAATATGAAGGTGACATGAGACAGGCTGAATATGGAATGAGGACCAGGAAGTGCACAATGAGCCCAGTCTAGTGGTCCACACCCCTTGGCACTCAGCCATCAGAGAGAGGAGGATTGTGAGACAGGTTTTAAAACAAAGCAAGACGAACTGGGAATGATGGGAGACCATGTGGCCCAGACCTTTAATCCCAGATACTTGGAAGGCTGAGTCGGGAGGATCGCAAGTTCAAGGCCAGCTTGGACACTTAGCGAGACCCTTTCTCAAGATAAAAATTAAAGAGGGTTGCAGTTTACTTCAGTGTTTGACTGGCATGTGGGAGGGTAGTACTGAAAAAAAAAACCCCAGCAAATAAACAAATTAGGAATGAACATAGGTTTGGACTGAAGGCTAAGAGGGGAGTGGGGTAAGGTTGGTAAAGATGGTTTGACTGCAGAGTGCAGAGAGGAAAGGCTTTTGGATGATGATTTGGTCTGGAAATGGGGCTGGAGCCTTGGGAGCATTCAGAATAAGCTGGGTTAGTAGCTGGGGTTGGGATGCTGTGAGTCTGGGCATAAGAGTTTTCTTATTTGGGATTCTAAATCGGGTTTGGGCTTTACCAGATTATCTGCAAGAGGCCTTCAGAGGTTGTGGTTTGGGGGCTGGGGAGAGTGTAGAGATGGTATTTCTTAGGGTACCTCTGAAGGATTATGGGCTCCGAAAACACCCCTGGGTACTGGATGCTCTTCAGGGTCCTAATAGTCTGTCTCCCAGTCTTCAGAAATAGGTGCTGGGGGCAAGGGAGGCTCCAGTCCTCCTCCAGCTTCCTTCTGCCTATCCTGGGATGGTGGTGTCACTGGTGGGGTCTTAGGGCCAGCCCCAGGGTCCCCTGCCATATTCCTCTCCAACTCTTCGCCTCTCCCAGGGCCCCGTCGAGACTGCCCTCGGCTCCTGTCCCAGCCCCGGGAAGGTCTGCACCGAACCTCCCAGCTCCCACGAGCCTGGCCTGATCTCCTGGATGTCCTCCTGACTGTGTCTGGCCAGCTGTGGCATGGCTGGGCAGAGCAGGAGCAAGGGGGTAAGGACTGATGGAGGTTGTAGGTCCCCAGTAAGGCACTGTGTAAGAGGTAGGACAGAGTGTCCAGGCGGATGGGGACAGTGACAGAAGCCAGTTGCTCTGGGAGCCCTAGGTGGGCTGGGTCTAGGGTGTTCAGAAGCGAGGGTGGTAGGGCTGGTGTGGCTGAAGCAGGCCATGCCTCAGTCCCAGCTAATGGCAGAGAAAGGTTGTCCCTAGGAAAATAATAAGGCCGGTCAGTATAAACACAGCACCCGTGACTTCCTCCACCCGCTGTTTGATAATCTTTCTTTTTAACTATTGCCAGGACCCAACACTTCAGTTCCAATACCAAGCTGCTGTTGTCTAAGGTTTAACTTTGTAATTCACTGTTTTACTTATTTGAGACAAGGTCTCATTGTAGCTAGGCTAGTCTCATATTCTGCTCTGCAACTGAGGATGACCTCGAACATTTGTTCCTTTTACCCCCATATCTGGAAGAATCTTGCTCAACAGTTGGCCACAAAAGTCCTCAGGAGAATTCCCAGGTCATAATACCTGAGTCTCTATTTGGTTTTTAAACGATACTTTCAGTTCAAGACACACCTCACTCTAATATTCTCTGTCCCCTCTTCTGAGCGAGGCTGTCTTTCCTGTAAAGTTTTATCTCACTCACCCATTACACAAAGCCTCATCTTTTAGCTCGTCCATCTTCTCGATCGTGTCTGAAGCCTTTTCTAGATCTTTCTGGGGGTTTAACAGGAAAGGGAGGGGCAAAAGAAGAAACAAGGGCAAGCGGAAAAGCAGAAAAGTGGGCAGCTCTGGGGCGTGGCTAGCGGGGTGCAGGGAGCTGCCATTGGGCAGCCCAGAATATCCTCCTGCTAGCTGGAAACCAGCTGCAACTCATTTAGATCCGGGGAACCAGGACCGGACCCAGCAGCCCTCCAACCCCAACTCTCAACGCTTGGACCTACGGTTCTAGGCCAAAGGCCTCCTTCCTCAAACTCAGGACTTCAGTCCTAGCCTTCTTTCAGAGCTAGGGGTCAAAGTTCTAGCCCTCCTCCATCAGATCCTTACCCTCTTCACTTAGATCTAGGAGTTCAGACCCAGCCCCCTCCCTCAGACACAGGAATGTAGACCCCAGCCACTTCCCTCAGACCCCAGGGATCTAGGCCTAGACACTTGTGGCTTCTTCTGTATTTCTGCCCTTGCTCTCAGGATGTTCCTAAGAATTGCTGTGACTTTTAGACTGGGGACCCTAGATCATGGTAAACTAAGGCATCCTGAGGGTGGATTCTATTACATGTGACGTCTAACTTGCTTTGTGACCTTAAGTCTGCCTAGTCTCTTTGCTTCAGTTTCCCCATTTTAGAAATGGGGCTACTAACACCGGTTCTGGTGAGACTCTTGATAGTATGTGTAAACACTGTCCTAGCTGCTATTATGGGTCTAGGATCATTCAGAGATTCACTAGACTGATCACTAATAAATTTTAAACAAAAAAGAGGCTTTTATTCAGCTACTGGTACCAGGTCTACACCCAGGACCCAGGATTCCCAAATATACCCCAGCCATATCAGTCAGGGGTTTATAAAGTCAAGGAACATAAAGTTACATTCTGTATACTTGCAAGAAGAAGGTTATCTGGAGCAAAACAAGGTTTTGTTTATGGAAGCAAAAGCAGCAGTTAACCTTATGATCTATTATCTTGTATAAGCAACAGTTTTGTTAAACTTGTACAAGACCGGGAAATTACAAGAACAACCACTGGTGGGGCTGGAGTGATGGCTCAGAGGTTAAGAGCACTGGCTGTTCTTAAAAGGTCCTAAGTTCAATTCCCAGTAACCACATGGTGGCTCACAACCATCTACAATGAAATCTGGTGCCCTCTTCTGGAGTGCAGGTATACATACAGGCAGAATACTGCACGCATAATAAAATAAAAGAACAATCCCAGCCGGGCGGTGGTGGCGCACGCCTTTAATCCCAGCACTTGGGAGGCAGAGGCAGGTGGATCTTTGTGAGTTCGAGGCCAGCCTGATCTACAAAGTGAGTCCAGGACAGCCAGGGCTACACAGAGAAACCCTGTCTCGAAAAAACCAATAAAAAAAAAAAAAAAAAAGAATCCCTTAACAGCCCTTAACATTGGAGGTCTAATTTTGCTTTTTAAAACTTTTAAACATAAAGTGAGCCATCAACTTAATGTTAGCCATCATACTCCCATTAGAGATTTATACTTATTTTCAATTCTGTGTACGCACGAGTGCTTGTATACATGTATGCAAGTACAGTACCTGCAGATGCCAGAAGAGGGGGATGTGATTTCCTGAAGCTGGAGTTACAGGTGGTTGTAAGCTGGGGAAACTGAACTCAGGTACCCTGCAAGAGCAGCAAGTTCTTCACCATCAAGTCACCTCTCCAGTCTCTTAGTCTGAGGCACTGAGATCCACTTATTGTCAACATAGCTTGTGGAGAAGCCGTTGTCCTTCTCTGTCCATTTACCTAAGGAATATTTATTGAAAGTTTGCCATGGTGGGTGGAGGCAGGAGGATAAGGATTTCAAGCTCGTCCTCAGCTACATAGGGAATTCCAGGCCAGCCTGGAGACCCTGTTTCAAAAACAAATCAAAACTCAACCAGCCAGAGTATCTGAAGATATTAGATCAGGGCAACGAGAGTATTGGAATTGGTGCTTAGAGAAAAATATCCAGGAAGGTTCTAGAAGACCCAGATTAGTCTAGTGAACAAAACGGAGCAGGGTTCTGGTCACAGCAAGCTCGGGAGTGAGGAAGGAAGGTGCTGGGTTTTTTCTTTCCTAAATTTAATTAAATTGTTTGATTTAATTTTTTTTGAGGAGGAGGCAGGGTTCATGTAGCTAAGGCTGGTCCCTACTCACTATGTAGCTGAAGACAACCTTGAATTTCTGATCCTCATGGTTCCACCTCCCAAGTGTTGGGATTACAGACACGTGCCTCCACTTGTGTGTGTTAGGTGCTGTGGACTGAATCCAGAACTTTGTGCATGCTAGGGAAATACTCTACCTACTAGCTACATCCCCAGCCTAAGATTTTTGAACCTTTGATTTCCTTTTATTTTCACATTTGTTTTTGTGATACTGGAAACAAAACCTAAGACCTCTTTTTTTTTTTAATTATTTTACAAGTACAGTGTTTTACTTGCATTGTCTGTGGACCACATGCATGCAGTGCCTGAGAAAGCCAGATGATGGCATCAGATCCCCCTGGAACTGGAGTTACAGATGGTTGTGAGCTACTATGTGGGTAGTGGGACTTGAACTCTGGTCCTCTGCAAGAACAGCAAGTGCTCTTTTTTCCCCTCCCCACTCCTCCCTCCAGTCCCACCCTCCCACCCTCTTCCCCCTCAACCCATCCATCCCCTTCCTTATCTTTCTGCCCCCAACAGCTCCCCCTTTCAGTCCAACAAATGGCTCTTTCTCTTATAACAATAAATACAATACAAAACAACAGAAATAATTAGGCCACAATTATGAGAGTTATATGGCTTAGCATACATTCCCAATGTCCAGTCCATACGTATTTGGCACCTGACTTTAACATTCTACTATCTAACCATCTCCATGATTTTAAAGTTCTCTTAATTGCTGAACCATTTCTCTACTTCCAAACCTCACATGCTCAGCAAGTGCCCTTCCATTCTGCTTCTAGCAAACCCCCAACCCCTTGCCTCCCTTCCCCCATTTCCCTCTCCTTTTCTCTCTCCCTGCTTCCCATCTCTCTTTCCAGAGTCTCTTGTAGCTAAGGGTTGTTCTCAGATTTGCTGTGTACCTGATGAGGACCTTAAACTCCTGATTCTTCTGTCTCTTGCCTTCCTAGCTCCGTCATTGCAGTCCTTCTGTCCTTCCTTTCTCCTTCCTTCCTTCCTTCCTTCCTTCCTTCCTTCCTTCCTTCCTTCC
>CAJQZJ010034110.1:660595-670829 GCA_907164525.1 Lophiomys imhausi | reverse complement strand
AGGAGGATGGGCATTGAGACAGAGATGGATACAGACAGAGACAGAGATAGACACAGAGACAATTAAAGAGGGTCAGAGAGACAGATCAGGAAAGGGAAAGGGAGGAGGACAGGGCAGGGGAGGCATCAGAAAGAGTTCAGGCCTGCCCCCTCTCCCATCTCCAGACTTTCATTTCCCAAAGAGGACTGGACCACCCTAGGAGCCCCTCGTACCTGACACATTGTCACGGAAAATGCTGATACCAAGAGATCTGGGGGCATCTGGGAGAAGATTGTGAGCCAACCTCAGAGGGGGGCACTTTATTCCTCATGAGAAGTCCCTCAGTGAAAGAAAAACACCACCAGCCCAGGGAAGGCAAGTGTCCAGCCAGGAATGAAGTAACCATCACCTCCCAGGGTACAGGTACACTCAGGATGGTGTGCCTTCCTCCACTTCTTTTTAATGTATGTGGTGAGCATGCATATGTGCATGGGTGCACATGTGTGCACATAAGTGTGTGTGGAAGCCAGATGTTGATGTAAGTACCTTCCTGAATCACACTGTCCACACTGTTTACTGAGGCAAGGTCTTTCACTGAACTCAGAGATTGCCAATTGGGTAGCCAATCTACCTAGCTAACTTGCCTCAGGAATCACTTGTTTGTGCTCTAAAGTGATGAGATTACCAGTGGGGTCACCATGCCTGACCACGTTTTGTGTGTGTTCTGAGGGTTCAAAATCCATTTTACATACTTGTGTGTCAAACTCTTTATCAGCTGAGCCATCTCCCCAGCAACCCTTTTTCTCCTTCAAGAAAATATCTCATGGACTCTTAGTATGTATATGTGACCTGGAACTCCTGATCCTCTGGCCTTCACCTCCCAAGTGCTGGAATACAGATGTGTGACCACCACCTCTCATTTATGTGGTGCTGGGGATGGAACCCAGGGCCTTGTGTTTGCCAGGCAAGCACTCTACCAACTGAGTTATGTCCCCAGCACCCTTCCATGAATTCTCCTGAGCATGGAGTTTCTCTCTGTAGGTAGGGGATTCTCTACCTCCTACCACCATGCCCCTGCATAGCCCAAAGTACCAAATCACACTCACAGGCCACGGATAGTCGGACAGTCCTTTGCATGCTCTTTCTAGAGAAGTCCAACTGACATTTGAGCTCAGTATTGTGGTGTTGGAGCCCTGGGGTAAAGCTCAGCACTGAGTAGTAGGAGGTGTGTGGTCTGGTTTCTTGGGAGGAGACAGCAGCCCCCATCCAGGAGAAAGAAGGAGCTGGGCATTGCTCGAAGGTCCAGGAAAACAGGCAGGCAATTGTCACTGGCTGCCCAGGCTCCAGGATCTCAGGAATGAAGACATCTGGTTTCTGAGTCAGAGCTAAGGAAGAGGGTGCCAGTCCTGTAGCTCCATCTGCCTCCCCCAGCAGTTGTCATCTTTGTATCGGAGTTTATCTCCTACTGTCTCTCCCCTGGTGAGAGACAGGAGGTCCCTAGTATGCCCACAACTCTTACCTTCCACTTGCAGAAGGAACCCATCTAGAAAACTGTATTTCTCTGTTCCTCTCTCCATCCGGAAGAAATACCTTGCCGAGTCTCTCCACTGCACATCTTTGATCAGTAAGGAACAGTTCTTTTGGGAGAGATCCCCCACAAGCTGGAATCGTCCCTCGCTTCCCAATTCTAACACTTTATTTTTGTTATTTGTGGCCACTGGAAATTTAAGTGATACTTTTCTGGTGTCTTTGAACCAGTAGCCGTAAACTGGGTAAATATCAAACCAGACTGTCTCACGGGAGGAGAAGGAGCAAGGTACAAAGATGCATAGACCCTCCTGGGCCTTCACAATTCTCTTCACCTGTAGGAAGTATTCTCCATCCTGACCTTGAGACCCTGTAGGAGACAGAGGCTTAACCTGTAGCCCCAGTCCCAGCCCCAATTTGGGTCACTCTGGCCTCTGGCTTACTCACCACCCAACAGCAAGGACAGCAGAAACAGCAGCAGTGACATCGTGGCCTTAGGAGGCCCTTGGACTTGCACAAGTTGGTCTCCTTCCCCAGCTGGTCTGTATTTGATGGGGTGAGAGGGGAGGGGAAATGTAGGCGGAAGCTGAGCCCTGGGAACTGGTGCAAGACGAGCTGGTGATGGCAAGTTTCCAAGCTGCTGATGGCACGTTCCGGGTGCCGCCGGTCTTTCCCTTTCTCCCCACTCCCCCCATATTCAGTTACCCACTCCATGTTTTGTGGGGCATTCAGAACTGGTCCTTCCCAACCATCTCTTCTGGTGGCTGGGAGGGAAGGGCTATGTTTGGCCTGGGGACCTGGCTGTGGGAGGATGTAGGTCGGGGGCCTTCCTTCAGGTGTTAGGTCAGTGAGAAAGCAGAAGTAAAAGTTTTGCATGGTGCCTCTTGAAGGAAGTCCTGGTGGGTGCAGGAGAGTGAGACCTCCTGGATAAACTGAAGTTCAATTTTAAAAAATGGATAATCGTATTTCTTGGTATGAAAATGTCCCAAACACTTGATGGGCCCCACTTATGCTTAAAACATTTGGTTTGTCTGGTGTTCAAATGGAACTGGATATTCCTCACTATACTTTTTTTCCTTTGATTTATGCTAAATCAGATAAATATAGACTGGTCTTAGTTCTACCCCTTCACCCTCCCTGCTGTGCTACTGATGCTCTGAACTCTAGAAGCATCCACAGGCTTCAACACAGTTCCCCATTTTCCTTTCCTCATCAGTCACAAAACTGAAAATTCCATTTGTAATTTATGCATTGATGAGGTTTTTCTTATTTGAGGCTGACTAGGTACTAGGTATCAAGCAATCTGAAGTGTGCAGTGTGTGTGTGTGTGTGTGTGTGTGTGTGTAATAAACTTTTACAACTTGAGTGTGAAGTGTTTCCCACAGGCTCCTGTGTTTGAAGCTTGACTCACAGTGGTGCTGCTTTGAAAGTTCATGAAACCTTTGGGGTGGGAGGTAAGATTAACAGAGGTGGGTCACTGTGGGGTGGATCTCCGAGGGCTAAAGATCTGCCTTGATTCTTTTCCAGTCTTGAGATGTGGCCGTCTGCTTCTCTCACCACAGAAAGGAGCCAGTCAGTCCTCACACCATGCCTTCCTTGCCACAATGGAATTTACTCTCTGACCTATGAGTCAAAATAAATACTTCCTCCCTGAAATTTCTTCTGTTTGGAATCTGGTCACAGTAATGAGAATAGTACTGAAATTTTCTTCAAGATGCTGCCCTGCTACCTGGTCCTTCTTTAAAAAAAAGATTTATTTTACTTATGTGTGTTTGTATGTGGTTTTCATGTGTGCGTGTATGTGCACATAAGTTCAGGTGCCCTTGGGAGCCAGGTGTGTTGGGTCCTCTGGAGCTGGAGTTACAGGCAGTTGTGAAGTGCCTGACATGGGTGCTGGGAACGAAATTCTGGTCCTCTGGAAGAGCATTATGAGCTCTTAATCACTGAGCCATCTCTCTCGCTCCCTTACCTGGTCCTTCCCAAAATGAGTCTTTGAGTCATGTAGTGACATGTACTCATTATCAGCCTCTATACATCTGTGGACCAGGCACAATACTTCATGGAAGAAGTCATGGATTTCTCATTATATTCTTCTCCCATGAAGTATTGTGCCTGGTCCACAGATGTATAGAGGCTGATAATGAGTACATGTCACTACATGACTCAAAGACTCATTTTGGGAAGGACCAGGTACAATACTTCATGGGAGAAGAATATAATGAGAAATCCATGACTTCTTCCATGGATTCATAATATGATGGAATCATTGGATAAAAGGTAGGGTAGTGCTAGATGAGGAAGTAGGCCACTAGAAGGGTTTCTTTGTGGGCTATACATTGTGATGATTAGTTTTTGTTAACTTAACACAAGCTAGAGTCATCTGAGAAGAGGGAATCTCAATTGAGAAGATGTCTTTATCTGATTGACCTGTAGGTGGGTGTATGGGACATTTTCTTGATTAATAATTGATATGAGAGGGTCCAGGCCACTGTGGATCATGCTGCCCCTTGGAAGGTTGTATAAGAAAGCAAATTAAGTCAGTAAACACATTTCTCCATGGTCTGTGCTTCAGTTACTGCTTCCAGGTTCCTGCCTAAGCTTCTGTTCATGATGGATTGTAATCTCTAAGCCAAATAAACTCATTCCTCCACAGGTTGGGTTTGGCCAGTGTTTTATCACACCAACAGAAAGCAAACTAGAATGTTGCTCTTTCAGAGGACCAGGATTTGGTTTCAAACATCGATATCAGGCAGTTCATTATCACCTGTAACTTCCAGCTCCACAGGATGCAATACCCTTCTCTAGGTACCTCCATGGGAACCAGTGTATATATGCATGTATAAATAAAAATACAATAAAATCTAAAAAATATAGCCTAGTCTTTGATTTCCTTGGTCTCTCTTCTGGTACTTTGATCCTGCCTCATGGTGCCAAGCCTCAACTTTTCTCCATGACCTCTTCAGTCCTAGGGCTTCTACTGCAACTGAGGTTGCACCACACCAGTGGCCTCTCTTCATGGATTCCAGCCCTGCCACACAGTGCCACACCTCATCTGCTCTTTATGACTTCTTCATGCCTTTAAAAAGGTGTACCTCAGTGGTCATTACACATGCCAAGTCTGTCAGCAGGAGTTACACAATATTCCCTCTGGAGCACAGTTTTTGTGTGATGGTACTGAAGAAACAATTCCCAGAAGATTCCCCTTCAATGATGTTGGTCTCTAATTAATTGCTGATGATTTCTCATGTCCTGCTGAACAACATCAATTGTCCCAGTAAAGCAAGGTTTCACCTCAGTGGTGCCAGTCTCTTGTTAATTACAGCTGATGCTTCAGCCCCAACTGACAAGAGCCACATATTCTAATTCAAAATATCAAAAAGCTCTGATAGGGTCTTTACTTCCTGGGGGGGAGGGGGGCTGTTGCACTGCTGTCAGGTTTGTCTTCTAAGTTCCTACAACAGATCAATAAACTCTGAACACTTTGACTTTTCTAGCTCAAAGTTCCAAAGCCTTTCCATAATCCTTCCCCAAAATGGTCAGGATATCAAGCAACCCTACTCCTGGTACCATTTTCAGTCTTAGTTAGGTATTTCTATTGCAATGAAACACCATGACCAAAAGCACCATGAGGAGGAAAGGCATTATTTCAGACTACAGTCCACCATCCAAGAAAATCAATGGAGGTACTCAAGGCATGAACCTGGGGGTGGGAACTGATGTAGAGGACATAGAGAAATGCTCCTTACCTGCTTGCTCACTTCACTTTCTTATAGCACCCAGAACCACCACTTGCTTGTGTGTTGCATGACACACAATGCGTTCGGCCCTCCCACATCAAACTCTAATTAAGGAAGTGCACTATAGACTTGCCTACAGACAAATCTTATAGAATCATTTTCTCAATTGAGAGTCACTCTTCCTAAAAGTCTTAGTTTAGGTTTCATTGTAGTGAAGAGACACCATGACCAAGGCAACTCTTATAAAGGCAAACATTTAATTGGGGCTGGCTTACAGTTTCAGAGGTTTAGTCCATTATCATCAATAGCAGGAAGCATGGCAGCATGCAGACAGACATGGTGCTGGAGGAGCCAAGAGTTCTGCATCTTGATCCAAAGGCAGCCAGAAGGAGGCTTTCATTCCACACTTGAGCATGAGCCTTGGAAATCTCCAAGCCCACCCCCACAGTGACATACTTCCTCCAACAAGGCCACACCTATTCCAACAAGGCCACACTTCCTAAAAGTGTCACTCCCTATGGCTAAGCATTCATGAGTCTATGGAGGCCAAACCTATTCAATCCACCACATTCCACTGCCTGGCCCCATAGGCTTGTAGCCATAACATAATGCACAATGCATTTAGTCCAACATCAAAAGTCCCCATGTCTATCACAGTCTCAACAATGTTTAAAAGTCCAAAGTTCAAAGTCTCTTCTGAGATTCATGCAATCTCTTAACTGTAATCCCCTATAAAATCAAAATCAAAAAGCAGATCACATATTTCCAACATCACAGGAAATACATTATTATTCAAAAACATCATAGAGGAAATACTGAACCAAAACAAGAGCAAACACCAGCTGGAAAAACTCCAAACTCAGCAAATCCATGTCTGATGTCCAACTCTTTTCAGCTTTGTTGACCGCAACACAATTCTTTCTCGAGCTGGTTCTATTCCCTGTTAGCAGCTCTCCTCAGCATGTATCACACAACTCTGTCATGTCCAACATGTTGGGGTATCCAAGGCAACTTCAACTTCACAGCTTCTTGTTCCAATGTGTGGGATCCACATATGATCTTCTGGGCTCCTTCAAATGGCTCGGGTCACTTCTCCAGAACTGCTTTGAGCACTCTGTGCTCTGGCTGATTCCACTCCACTGCTTCTGCTGTTCTTGGTGGTCACCCCATGATCCTGGCATCTCCAGTACATGGAGTCTTCCACTGCTTCTGCTGTTCTTGGTGGTCACCCCACGATCCTGGCAACTCCAGTACATGGAATCTTCCACTGCTTCTGCTGTTCTTGGTGGTCACCGCACGATCCTGGCATCTCCAGTACATGGAGTCTTCCACTGCTTCTGCTGTTCTTGGTGGTCACCCCGCGATCCTGGCATCTCCAGTACATGGAGTCTTCCACTGCAACTAGGTTGCGCTTTAACCAATCGCCTCCATAGGCTCTCTTCATGGTGTCAAGCCTCAGCATCAACTGCCCCTGAGGCTGAACCTTCACCAATGGCCTTTTCTGGCCTCTCACAGTGCCAAGCCTCAACTGCTCTCCATGACCCCTTCATGCTTTCAAAACCAGTAACATCTGGGTGACTCTTACACATTACCAAGTCTGGCTGCCAGCATGAGGTCTATCTCGGGAACACAGCCTCTTCATGCTCACAGAAAACACTTCCCAGAAAATTTCATCTCAGTGATGCTGGTCTCTTCTTAATCACTGCTATTTTTTTTTTTAGCTGCAGCTAACCAGCATCAATTGTCCCAATAACCCCTTCTATTTTTGACCTTAAAGCCAGAGCCATGCAGCTGAAGCTACCAAGTTCTGCTGCTTGCGGGGGCTGGAACATGGTCCCCTTTTTCTGTTACATCTTCATCAGCTTTCTATTTTCAATTATTTCATTCACTGCCTAAGCTTGGCTGTCCTGGAACTTGCTCTGTAGACTGACTTTGAACTCAGAGATCTGCATTCCTTTGTCTCCTGAGTCCATGATTAAAGGCACATACTACCAGGCCCAGACCAAAGCTTTTCTCTACTTGGAACTTTCTCTATACCAGGCTGGCCTTGAATTCAGAGATCTGCTTGCCTCTGTCTCCTGGGATTAAAGACGTGTACCACCATGCCTGGACATAAGCTTTTCTTTAATTTCTTTTCATAAGATCTTTATAGGTTCTAGAATGTAGTTCATTCCAGACATAGCTAAGTTGACAATCAAGAATAGCCATCACAATCCATCCCTTGTCAATTTGACACTCAATCATATCTCCTTATGTCCAAATAAAAACACAATCCAGATCATAATAATGCCTACCATGATATAACTATCCCTTGTACAACTGTGAATAAATAAACAATAAGCTTAACTGGGTGGGATCTTGCCGGAGGTCACCACTCCCATAACCTCATTTGATGTCCTTGAACACAGGATTTAACTCTGTTCCACTTCCTGGTGCCCCTTTAAGTCTTGAACCATATATTTTGTATTTTTCCTTTCTAAGCTTGCTACACTTGAACAAAAAGCTCCCCAAAAGAGTGAACCACAGGACAAAGTTTATGCTAGGCTCTTTTGAGTTTTTTTTGTATTTCTTTTTTTTTCACCAAGACAACTTTTTTTATTGATTATTTGTATTGCCTTTTAACTGTTATTTCTTTTAAAAAATACTTATGTATTACTTCAGGTCACATCTTCATCACAGTGCCCTCTTTCCATCCCTCCCAATCCCGCCCTCCCACCCTCTAGTCCCTTTCCCTTCCATCCCACTCCTCTGGAGTGGAGTGTCCCTACATAACAGGTTTTTTTTTTATTTCTTTGCCAATACAATTAATATAAAGCTGTTTACATTAGTTTCAGGAAGACTTTTCGGGCAAGGGCAAAAAACAGCCACATTCTTTACTAAGATATCACAAGAATGCTCTCTAGGCCATGCACTAAAATTCTTCTCTGAAACCTCTTGAGCCAGGCCCCCCACAGTTCAAATCATACTCAGCACCACTGTCTTCCATGCTTCTACTAGTATGCCCATTAAGCCCCACTTTAAAGAATTCCACTGCTTTCATAATCCCAAGTCCCCAAATCCACATTCCTCCAAACAAAAAGACGGTCAGGCTTATCACAGCAATACCTGACTCCTGATATCAATTTCTGTCTTAGTTTGGGTTTTATTTCTGTGAATAGACACCATGACCAAGGCAACTCTTATAAAGGCAAACATTTCGTTGGGGCTGGTTTACAGTTTCAGAGGTTTAGTCCGTTATCATCAATAGCAGGAAGCATGGCAGCATGCAGGCAGACATGGTGCTGGAGGAGTCAAGAATTCTACATCTTGATCCAAAGGCAGCCAGTGGGGAGACTAGCTTCTGCAGGCATCCAGGAGGAGGTGGGGTGTGCAGCAGGTCTGTGAACCTTGGAGTCCTGCTGTTAGCACTGTGTGAAGGAAAGGAAAAGCCAGGGTGGCACTAGGAGATGGGAGGGACCTGGGGAAGGCAGAGAAGGTTAAGGAAATTAGTTCATTCTAATAGGAGATTTATTCACTCTGTTGAAATGTTTCTGAAGTGTCAGTTGATTATCCTACACTGATTTGTTTATTTGTTCTCTCCACTTAATTATTGCTTTCATTACCCACCAGCCACCCATGCTGCTTTCTACATCCTACAGCCATCCACATCCTAGGGGTTGGAGAAGTAGCTCAGAGGTTGAGGATATAGATGGAAAATACTATTTTTTTTTTATCCATTTCATAGACAGGAAAACCAGGCTTTAAGGAAGATAGGGCTTTCATAAAGTACTTCATCTGCTAAACATGAACTGCATCCTGAAAGCAAGAGGTCATGTGACTCGGGTGTTATTGGGATGAAGACATATGCTAAATCTTCATGATGGCTGATGTTATGGTTATGTATGGTAACTGAAGAGAGACCAAAGGACAGCAGTTTCTCCAGAGCCTAGCTTTCTTTTTGGGTCTCCATGTGATGGACACACCATGGGAGTCCTGCTACCATCGGCATGAGATGTCTGTCACATACAAGTGTGTGGCATGCTTGGAGACATAGTACTAAGCACTGGCAGACATGGCTGATGATTACAGGGCACATCCACTTCCTGCTGCTGGCCCATTTTTCATCTCTGACTACTGCAAGTTTTCTCAAAGGTATCCTTAGCACCCATAGTGCCCACTTTCTCACCTCTCTTTCTCTCTTCAGTTATTACTAACAAGAGGATTTTTTTTTTCCAACTCAGCTCCTAGACCTTTGAGTATCAAGATCAGCTTTATCCCAATGGAAAGGTATCCTGAGACATGGGAGCCCAGGAACCACACAGCTCTGAGAGGAAGCCTCCTCAGCAGAGGCATTGCAGCCCTGAGGGAGGATGCTCCTGGCTGAGCTGGAGTGCTAGAGTGTAACAGCTCCACATTGCTGCTCCTCTTCTTCAGGGATACAGCTCCCAGGGAAGGGTATCCCCAGCTGAGCTGAGGAGTTCAGGAGCTTCAGCCCTGTTCTACTTCTTCACTTCTTGGCTTCTTCTGATGACAGAGTCACACCAGGCAGCAAATCTCATAAAAGAGATTTATCAGGAGGGACAAATCCAAGATTTGGAGAGACAACTCCAGGGTGGCCTCCTCTGCTCCCTGGAGAGGACAGCAGGGAACTGAACAGTAGGCAGGGCTTATATAGGATTTCTTAGGGGGCAGAGCTTTCCAAGGTGAGGATTGGTGAGATTTCAAGTTCTGAGCTTGGGAAAGCTCAGGGATAGGTGCGTTTCCTGTTCAGGGATTGGTAGGATTTGTTCTTGCAGGGTGGGGGCTTGGAATGACAGTCACAACTGTTAGAAAATTACAGGGCTGTTAGGGAAGTCTCGGGGGAGGGGGGCCGGCTGCTGTAGTTCCTCAGGCTGGGCCATGGCCATTTTCCTGCCTTGAGGGTTTACAAAGTTTACAAAGTATACAATGTTTACAAAGGGAGTGAACTGCATTCCCTGCTGCATGAGTCAGTGAATGGCCAACAGAGGGTT
>CAJQZJ010034110.1:604943-645034 GCA_907164525.1 Lophiomys imhausi | reverse complement strand
GAAGAAGAAGAAGAAGAAGAAGAAGAAGAAGAAGAAGAAGAAGAAGAGGGTTTCCTGCTATTTGGTCATGAAATCTCTAAAGTAGACACACACAATCCTGTTATATCTTGCACTCAGGAGCTGAATCTCTCTCTCTCTCTCTCTCTCTCTCACACACACACACACACACGTAAATACAAGAGTTCTGCCTATTGATGGTGGCAGAATGGAATCACTGTCTTTGCTATACATTGGTAGAAGATGCCCATAGAGTTGATTTCACCAATGCAATGGGTTCTACAATCATGAGAAATGAGTGTCCTGTGTTTTGCTGACATCGAGTGTATTCCTCAGACTCTTAGGATTTCCAAACCAGGCTCAGCACAATCCGTGCAGATGCTTGCTATTTCTGAAGAGGAAACTGAGATTGTGGGGTCAGAATGTTTGTGTGTGTTCTGGATTTTTTTTCTTTTTCTTATAACTATAAATACAATACAAAACAACAGAAATAAATAGGCCACAATTATGAGTTATATGGCTTAGCATACATTCCCAATGTCCAGTCCATATGTATTTGGCCCCTGACTTTAACATTCTACTATCTAACCATCTCCATGAGTTTAAAGTTCTATATCTAACTCAGCTTCCGTACTAACTTGCCTCACAGTTTTAAAAATATCTTCTTAGATCCAGAACACCCTCTTGATTCCTAAACAACTCAAAATTTAACTATGAGACTCTAGCTATCTGTTCTTCAACCACCTCAGAGACCTGAGAGGGATAAATATATCTGATTATATAGGAAGTGCAGGGCCTGCAGCTTCCAAAACTAAAAAATGACATACCAGTGGCTGCCTGGACAGTTCCCATTTTCTCTCCATACATTACAGCATCAATCTTCAGCCATTTGGCCCTGTTTCTCTGACAGACATTGATTGTAGAGCAGGAATTATGAAGGACTTACCTACCCTGTCTTGGCAGAGCTAGGCTGTCGACTTATCTGCTTCCAAGTTTTTCCCTTTTTGGACAGAAGTCTGTCTACAGTTGAAGCAAGGGGTTTTTCTTGCCAAGAGAAAGGCTTACCACCAATTCAATCATCTCCCACTGGAGATTCTTCGATGCTCATCTTCTACTTGGAGTAGAATAGGGGGTGCTGTCAGGAGCTGACCTGTCTCGATATCAAAAAATCTTAAGAAAACATCTTTGAATGCCATATTCTGCAGATCTCTTGAGGTTTTTGAAGATGCCCTATCTATCTTTTATATTTAGATAAGCAAATATTGCTTGTCTCTTAGCAACTTGATTTCTGAGTAGCTTAGAAAATAACTGTGATAGACTGTCATAGTAACTAACAAAATGACATGTTTTCATGACTATTAGTTTCCGTTTCTTAATTATCCTAAACAGTTTATGACGGTTGGTAGCAAAAGGCCAAAACTTTACATTTCATTTTTAAGCATTACTACGAACAATACCTTTAAGAAGCGTTATCTTAATTTTGTATCAATATACAAAGATCAATAACAATGTGGCCAAATATAATCTTAATTTTGTATCAGTATACAAAGATCAATACCGATGTAGCCCAATACAATCTTAATTTTGCATCAATATAAAGGGTCAATACCACTGTGGCCAAATATAATCTTAATTTTGTATCAATATACAAAGATCAATACCGATGTAGCCCAATACCATCTTAATTTGCATGAATATACAATGATCAATACCAATTTAGCCAAATATAATATTAATTTTGTATCAATAAACAAAGGTATAAGGCCATATTCAATAATATGTCCTTTTATCTTGATCTTTCCTATACCGTGTCTATGTCCCATTTTTCTCAAGTCTGTTCACTCCTACATAGGAGAGAAAGAAGGATACAGAAAAGAAAAAGAGAGAAGTCCCTGGTCTAACCTCCAAAACCCATTTAACAAGACCATTTAACAGCTTGTAGTCTTTCCCCCTAAATAGCAAAATTTTCTATTATCTGTCAAATAACCAAAGGGGGCGGGGAACACCCTCCCCACCTTCTGGGGATAGGACATTGTTCTCTTAAAATGACTTCCTGCTGATTTGGGACGTAGTAAGCCTGTTTGGGGCCCAAATAAGAATGGAAAAATGGTTAAAAATGTTAATAGAATCATTTGATGTTCAGTCCTTTTGTGCTCAGCTATTTAGATGTCCTAAGAAGTTCACAGACAGAAGATGATCTTCAGAGCTTTACTGGAGATCTGGCTGGAGTAGTCTGTGGAGCTGAACGATCTTAGCGATTTTGAGTTGTTGTGGTTGTAGACTTTTGAGAAAACTACTATTGAAGAAGTCTGCAAGGCTGGATCATCTGGGCCACTCGTCATCTTTGGTGTCTGATCTGTTTTCTGCTGAGGTTGTGTTCTGGATATTTGACCATGTGGCTGAATCTCCTGCACAAGCACTCAGAAGATCCACGCTGTCATGTAATAACAATCTGAGGTGGAGAATCAATCCAGAGGTGGATCAGAAAGTTCTGGAACATGAAGTTCTGTGGTGTGGATATTCCTCTGTTCCTATAGACATCAAAAGGCAAGTGAAGGTTCTCAAAGGAAAGATAAGTGTGTGGGCACCTGTTGCTCAAATGACTGAGAGGGGTGTGAATGGTGAGGGAACATTGGTTCCCCAATAAGAGGTCTCTGTCTCCAAGGTAAGGAGGGATGAGACCTACCCTGAGTTGGGAAGGTCCTCGTTTTACCAGCCCTTGCTATCTCTGTCTTTTACCATCACCTCCTTGCATGGATAGATGTGGGTTTATGTGAAGGATTTTAGAGAGAGGAAGAAGATTTTCTTTTTTAAAAAATATATTTATTACTTCAGGTTACATCTTCATCATATTGTCCTCTTTCCACCCCTCCCAGTCCCGCCCTCCCACCCTCTACCCCCTATCCCTTCCATCTCACTCCTCTGGAGTGGAGTGTCCCTACATAACAGTCCCTCGCCCCAGTTCAGCAGTCATATGAGGGCCAAGAGCCTCCTCATACACTGGGGACCTACAAGGCAGCACCACTAGGGAAAAGTGTCTCATTGACAGGAAAAAAAAAAAAAACCTATGTTTATGTTCCATTTGGTACATTGGTTGTAGTATAGTTATCCTGTACTATATGGCTAAAATCCGACTATAAGTGAATAGATGCTATGTGCATCCTTCTGAGTCTGGGTTAGCTCACTCAGGATGAGCTTCTCTAGTTCCATCCATTTGGCTGCAAATTGCATGATTTCCTTGTTTCTAATCGCTGAGTAGTATTCCATTGTGTAGATGTACCACAGTTTTTAATCTATTCTTCGGTTGAGGGACATCTGGGTTGTTTCCCATTTCTAGTTATTACAAATAAGGCTGCTATGAACATAGATGAGGCAGCTTCCTTGTGATTCCGTGAGGAATCATTTGGATGTATACCCAGAAGTGGTATGGCTGGGTCCCCAGGCAGAGCTATTCCAAGTTTTCTAAGATATCACCAGACTGACCTCCATAGTGGTTGTACAAGCCTGCATTCCCACCAGCAATGGAGTAGGGTACCCCTTTCTCCACACCCTTGCCAGCATGTGCTGTCATTTGACCTTTTGATCTTAGCCATTTGACAGGTGTGAGATGGAATCTCAGAGTTGTCTTGAGTTGCATTTCTCTGATGATTAAGGATGCTGAGCATTTCTTCAAGTGTCTCTCAGCCATTAGGAATTCCTCCTTTGTGAATTCTCTGTTTAGCTCTGTTCCCCATTTTTTGATTGGATTGTTTGGTTTCTTGGCATTTAATTTCTTGAGTTCTTTGTAAAGTATGGATATTAGCCCTCTGTCAGATGTGGAGTTGGTGAAGATTTTTTCCCAATCTGTAGGCTGCCGTTTTGTTCGAATGACAGTGTCTTTTGCCTTACAGAAGCTTTTCAGTTTCATGAGGTCCCATTTATTGATTGTTGATGTCAGGTCCTGAGCTGCTGGTGTTCTGTCCAGGAAGTTGTCGCCTGTGCCAATGAGCTTGAGGGTTTTTCCTACTTTCTCTTCTAGTAGATTTAGTGTGACAGGCCTTATGTTAAGGTCTTTGATCCACTTGGACTTAAGTTTTGCACAAGGTGATAAGTATGGATCTAATTTCATTCTTTTACAAGTGGACATCCAGTTGGACCAGCACCATTTGTTGAAGATGCTGTCCTTTTTTCATTGTATGGTTTTGGCTTCTTTGTCAAAAAATAAGTAACCATAGGTGTGTGGGTTCATTTCTGGGTCTTCAATTCGATTCCATTGATCCACTGCTTTATTTCTATACCAGTACCATGCTGTTTTTATTACTATTGCCCTGTAGTACACCTTGAAATCTGGGATAACCGGTTATACCTCCAGATTTTTTTTTTATTGTACAGAATTGATTTATCTATTCTGGGTTTTTTATTTTTTATTTTTTATTTTTTATTTTTTTTTTTGGTTTTTTTAGACAGGGTTTCTCTGAATATCTCTGGCTGTCCTGGACTCGCTTTGTAGACCAGGCTGGGCTCGAACTCACAAAGATCCGCCTGCCTCTGCCTCCCAAGTGCTGGGATTAAAGGCGTGCGCCACCACCGCCCGGCTTATTCTGGGTTTTTTATTGTTCCATATGAAATTGAGAATAGCTCTTTCCAGGTCTATAAAGAATTGTGTTGGTATTTTGATAGGAATTGCATTGAATCTATATATTGCTTTTGATAGGATGGCCATTTTTATTATGTTGATCTTACTTATCCATGAGCATGGGAGATCTTTCCATCTTCTGATGGCCTCTTCAATTTCTTTCTTCAAGGACTTGAAGTTCTTGTCATACAGGTCTTTCACTTGCTTGGTTAGAGTTACCTCCAGGTATTTTATATTGTTTGTGGTTATTGTGGAGGGTGTTGTTTCCCTGATTTCTTTCTCAGCCCATTTATTTGTTGTATAAAGAAGGGCTTCTGATTTTTTTGAATTAATTTTGTATCCAGCCACCTTGCTGAAGGTGTTTATCAGCTGTAAGTGTTCTCTGGTGGAATTTTTGGGGTTGCTTATGTATACTATCCTATCGTCTTCAAGTAAGGATAATTTGACTTCTTCGTTTCCAATTTGTATCTCCTTGATCTCCTTTAGCTCTCTTATTGCTCTAGCAAGAACTTCAAGTACTTAGTTGAGGGGAGGGTAAGACAAGACCAGATTCCCTACCATCAGCACTTGAGAGCACAGAAATTCAGAATGACAGGATTCTACACAGAACACAGACAGGCCTCTAAAGACACAGCCACTATGAATCCCAAGCGGCTGGATTTGAACTCAGGTGATTTTAGGCTGGAAGACCCTCTCCACAGTCACACCTACCTGTTCAAGGGGGGTTCACCTCACAGGTGAGGATTTGTACTAGGGTGCTTAATCTATCCAAAAGAAATAAAAACTTCTCTTGGCTCTCTTTAAACATCTCTGATGTCCAGAAACCAATTGTATTCCACAGAGCTCAAAGAATCAACCATGGATGTGGTATGTGGCTTTATTTTTTTGTTTTATTACACTATATTATTTTATAGTACTTAATACCTCCACCTCCCTTCAAACCTTTATTCTTTCCAATCCCCAACATTAGGTGGGAGAGAAAGGAATTTACAGGGAAAGGGGACGTAGGTCTCTTGAGCTACTTCCTGCTGACTTAGGGAACAGGTTCTTCTCAGGTGCAATACTAAACTCAGCAGTCAGGATATCCAGCAGTCCAGTAAACCAGCAACAGCCAACACAGCAGCAGGAAGAACCAGCAGCAGTGCCGGGGAGCAGCAGCAGCAGGGAGAGCAGCAGCCTCTTCCTTCTTCAGAGTGCCCCCAAATACACTCAGGGTTCTGGCATTTATACCTCTCCAGAGTCCTCAGAAGTAAACTTTCTGCAGCTGGCTAAACCATACCCCTGCTAGCACACAAGAGACAAGTATAGTTAATAGCTGTGGACAAACTGAAGCAGCCCCATATCCCACACCTAGGATCAAAGCAAAAACATCTACATATTATAACTGGGTTTTTTTGAGAAACAAAAACTCCCTGCTTTTAGAAGCATTGCAGATGTGGCTGCTGTGTCATATGTGCCTAAGTAGGTGGCACAGAGGAGAAAGGCTATGTCTACATTCAGAGTTCTGAACTATAAATATCTGAATGAATAGTAGCCTAACATTCCGGGGGGGGGGGAACAAGCTGGAAACCATCAGTTCAGCATCATGGGATCCAGACAGAGAGCTAGCCTGTGATGACCACCATTCCAGCACGAGGCAAGCACCAGATGGGTTCCCAAGACAGGAAGCTAGGCAAAGACTAGAAGAACCCTGCTTGGCCCTGGGTGTGGGGGTTGTGGGTGAGCTGGCCCTGAGGATGTGAGTGTGGGAGAGCCAGCCCTGCCTTTTGTCTGTTTTGTGGTGGTGCAAGGGAAAGATCCCCTCCCCTTCCTTTTGCCCTCTCCATCAGTGGTAGTCAGGAGATCTGGCCCTGATGGGATCATGAGATCAGGAGAGCTGTTCCTGCCCCTCACATGTGGCAGTATTCAGGAGAGCAGACCCTGCATCTTGCCTGAGCAGCACAGTACAGCCGGCCCTGGATGTGGTGGATGTGGGTGGGCCGATCCTGAGGGTGTGAGTTTTGGAGAGCCAGCCCTGCCTTTTGTCTGATTTTTGTTGATGTTGTCAAGGGAGAGATCCCTTCAACTCTCTGATGTCCTCTCCTCAGGTAGCAGGCAGGAGAGTTGGCCCTGATGGTGTCATGAGAGCAGGAGAGCTAGTCCAGCCCCTTATCTGCTACAGCACTGAGGATAGCAGGCCCTGCCCCTTGCCTGGGTAGCACAATAGAACCCGCCCTGTATGTAGTGGTTGCAGGTCAGGAATGAGGGCTTTGAATTGGCCCACCCCAACATATACCCCATGGATAAACTGCTGGAGTGCATGAAGAGACCAGTTCCACACACCCAAAACTGCAGGATCTCCATGACACAGGCTAACAACAGGATATCTGAGAGGAGTCCCAGTAAAGTTCCAGTATTGACAAAGTAGCAGAAACCACAAACCTTGTACCAGACCAAGGAGTCATTGTAATGAACATTTGTAAAAAGAAAAGTGTGGACAAAAGGGAATATTGTGGGGCACTCTGAGACACACTAAGTTTCTACAATGAGGTTTTTCCTTTCTGTTGGGAGAGGTTGCAAAGGTGGAGGATGGGTCTGAGGGGAGGTGGGAGATGAGTGGTCCCCATAGGCTCATGTATTTGAATGCTTGATTCTCAGTTGGTGGAAATGTTTGGAAAGGATTAGGAGGTATGGCCTTGCTGGTAAAGGTGTGTCTCTGGAGTAGGGTTTGAGGTTTCAAATGTTCATGCCATTCATAGTGAGCTTTCTCTCTGTCTTATGATTGTGTTTCAAGACGTGAGCTCACAGCTACTGCTCCAGCACCATGCTACCTGCCTGCCATAACCCTTTGAACTATAAGCCTCATATAAACTCTTTCTTCTGTAAGTTGCCTTTGTCATGGTGTCTTATCACAGTAGTAGAAAAGTAACTAAGTCGCTGGTCCATGTTTCTAACTACATATTCAGAATGCAAGATATGAAAGCAATGTAAATGACTATCAACAGATGAAAATGTGTACACACAACATAGTTTTATTCAGGATCATAAGGAAAATTAAAATTAAGAAACATTCAGGAAAATTAAGTAACATTCAGGAAAACATACTGGAGAGTATGATATTAAGTGAGGTGATCCAAGCTTAGAAGACAAAAACTACATGTTCTCTCTCCTGTTCAGATTCTCACTTTTGATGTTTGTGTGCATGTGAATGAGTGGTGTGAGAGTAGGCATAGACTATGAATCTAGACAGAAGCTCATGAGAGGAGGACAAGAGGATCTGAGGAGAATGTGAGCAAAAGGACATATATGTCACAAAAGTAGAAAAAGAACAGACTGGGGAGGGCACAAGGAAGGAAAAGGGTGGACACAGGAAGTAGATCAACAAAAATTTTTATTTGAGAAATATTATAAGGAAGCAATACTTTTTATGCTGATAAAAAGAAGTAAATAGGGGCCATTGGGATGACTCAGCAGTGATCTTGTCACCAATCCTGGTGACCTGGGGTGGATTTCTGGGACCCACAAGGTGGAAGGAGAGAACCAACTCTTGCAATTTGTCCTCTGACCTCCAGATGAGTGCCATGGCATGAATGTATAAACACACACACACACACACACAAAGAAATTAAAATTAAATAAATGAATTAAAATGTTGCATTTCCTGTTTGATGTGCCTTTGAAGACATGGCATTTTCATCAGCTGATTAGATTTTACAAATAATGTGAAATTTGTATTTTTCCCACATCATTATAACATGTTATTACCATGATTTTAAAATGAATGTTTACTTTTTATTGTAGCTACCCTCCCTTACTCCCTCCCTCCCTCTCTCTTTCTTTGCGGCTAGAAGACAAAGCATCTTTATTCAGTTGTACAAGCCTGTGACCATCAGGATGAAATTTACACTGAGCTCTGCTTACTCTCCTGTAGGTGGCAGTATAATGTTCTATCTATAACAGAAGAAGGCCCTGGAATGTTACAAAGAAGAATTGATTTGTCTGTTGTCAGGAAAGCAGTGTGAGCTTTATTTTTTAAGGCTTGCATGGTATAACACTCCCCATATTTCATTTATATTTCAAATGAATTTCAAAATTTCAAATTATTTCAAAATGTTTACTTACACGCTTTAGGGTGTACCTCTGAGAGATGGTAACTTTTTAATAAAGCCATATCTGTCAATCATACACCTAAAAAAGATCACACAAGATTTCTTAATATCATCACATCCCACATAAAACTTCTTACCAGTAATTTAACCTTTCTAACTCAAAGTAGCAAGGCAACCACTCCTGAGTCCTCATCCCTAGTTTGTTTCTACCAACAGTGTGGTTTGTACACATTCTTACCATGTTCCCTTTATAACTACACCTGAGCCTGCGTCTTTGCTGCTTTGCAAGCGTCTGAGTTTCTGGAACAAGAGAAGCTTGTGTGAGGGTGCTTGACCCCAGCATGGCCTGAAACACTTGCTGAATGCCATGCTAATTGTCCTTTGTTATATAATACCATAGAGATTCTATCTTGGGTCCCCTTTCAGGGAAAAGAAAGGTGATTGTACATGCAAAGGTATTATTTTTAACGCAATGTGAGATAGGTTTTTTTTTTTTTGAGACGCCTCCATACCATGTCACATTATTGAAAGCATTTGCGTTGTTCTGACTTTCCCATTTGTCAGGGATGAGCAGTTGACTGAGCTGTATTGTTACAGACATTGGTGCTCTTTGAGCATATGACTTCACCATGAGGAGGGCAGGGCCTGGACCCCGAACAGAGACATCTGTGCCAGTGAGTGAGCACAACTGTCCTGGGGATGTAAGGTAGGCTTCACTGAGGATTTCTTTTCTTCTCTTTGTGAATATGGCACAGTTATCAGAAGTGTGTCATTTCCCTGCCTTGGTTTTTCCTGGTAGTTTATTCCTTTGGGGGCACCTCTAAGTATTTTGTGTACAATTGGAAATGTTGATTAAAAAAGAAAAATCCCATAGGAATTTCATTTAATCATCACTAAAAACCAAGAATCTCCATATAGATCCAATGTTCTCGTCATTTACAGGATATCTCTTTCCAAGCTTTGCGGTTACCCTGCTCTCCATGGTGTGCTCAGTCTGCTTTCTTACACAACAACAGGTGCTACTCTGTTGCTCAGGAGTAGCACCACCTACAGTGGGCTGGACCCTTCCACATCACTCGCCAATCAAGCAAATGCTCCACAAAGTTGCCTACAGGCCAACTTTGGAGGCATTTTCTCAGTTGAGGGTCCCTCTTCTCAGATGACCCTAACCTGTGTCAAGTTGATATTAAAAACTAGACAAAAATCTTCCCAATTTTTACAAGCAACAATACAATGTATTTTTTCATAAATGTGTACTGTGGACAAGGAAAGACTTCTTCAAAGTTGAGTCCTGGGTAGTGAGCTAACCTGATCATGAAGATACTTGGACTTACACAGCCATATAGTCCTTCTGATGACCTTGGCCAGTATACAGTCCATGAGAATTTATGTTCACACATCTTACTGATCATCATTTCATATGTTAGACTGATTCTTCATTCTGAATTTAGTCTAATAGCTACATAGATACAGCACCTCATCTCTTCTCTTAGCTGACTCAATTCTCCATGAATACATTGCTTTTGTGTTCCATTTTATGCCAAGTAGTTTCTGCTTTTCCTACTGTTTTCTCTGAACTCATTGGTTTCCTTTATTGTACTAGAACATTAAAAATAACCACCCCTTTTAACATTTAATTAATGTGTTTATTGATTTGTCTGTGGGGATGGAGTGGGGTATGTGGATGGATGTGTGCATGCCACAGTAATGTGTGGAGATCAGCATTTGCTTCCAGCATGTGTGTTCCTAAGATTGAACTCAGGCCCCGAGGCTTGGCAGTAAGCACCTTTGCCCTCTTCACTGTATCATTGGCCCATCTTTGCTGGTTCCTCTCTCTCTCTCTCTCTTTTTTTCTCCTAATCGTGTCATATCTGACTTGGTGTTTTATGTGCTTGTCTTACAGGAATTATCAGAAGGGACATCCATTCAGAACAATCCAACAGAATCAGTCATGTGATTCTGTCATGATGACTCCTGTCTCAGTGTCATGGGTGACTGGGCCTCAGATGTGCCTGGTTCTTTGTTTAGCTGCTTTCCCAAGCAATGATGACCCCTCTCCTTTATTCTGGGAGACCAGAAATTGGGATCACAAAATCTGATAGATTTCCCCAGATTCTCCTATTATTCTGGGCACTTCTTTCTTGGTTCTTGGTCTTAATGTATTACTTTCAAGTTTGTGACCCCCTTTTCCTTTTTTTTATACCCCACATTGTTATTATATTTCTTTTATTTTTCAATACATTTTGATACAAACTTAAAGCTATTTTGCTCACACACATTTGGTGGTCTTTTCATTATAGCCACATATTCCCAATATAACCATATGCTTAATTGGTTTAGACTGTTTAAAATACCACTGTCAATGATAGGGATTAGAGAGTAACTGCTTTTGAAATTCAGCACAGAGGCCCCACTCTGGATTTGAAGTGACATGTAGAGTTAATTTTCAGGGCCCAATTTGAATTGGAAAGCAGAAGCAAACACAGTCCTGGAATGGGTAGTGGGTGTTAGTAACTGTCTTTGTAGTACATTGGGTGTGTTGGCATCCATACAAACAGGCTGTATTGGAGAGTTTGGGGAGATTTTCCAGCTTAGTTCTCATTATTTACATTGCTCTTTCGGAGAAGTAGCCTAAATATATAGATTTTTTTTTCATGATCAACATGTAGTAAAAAGTTTAAAACAAACAGTCCAAATGCATGCCTAGTCATATGCAATGTAACATCAGGGTAGAAAGTCAAAGCCACTGCATATGTACAATTGCTATTTAAGAAAATGGGGCAGATGGGTGGTAGACTGTTTGTCTACCTTGCAGAAAGCCCTGAATTCTACCATCAATACCACAGAAAGATTAAAGTAACAAGAAACTTTACTCTGATTTTAAAATCGTCTAAATATATGTGCATGCAATTCTGCAACTCTCATGAGTCATGTGCTCAAATCCCATCCTTTAAGCTTCAGCTATTCACTCACATTGCTTTGAGATCCTTGTCATCTGTTCTATTACTTCCCCTGTGATGCCCGAGTGTTTAGAATGTCTACATAATTTTAGATACTACTTTTTCCCCCCAGCTTTTTCTTTCTCACAAATTACCAAAGTGCTCTGGGCCACTGACTAAAGCCTTCTATGCTTCCACAACCACTTATTGCCCAAAACTGGAGTGATTGTGAGAGTTAAATGAGTTTCTGTGTTCACTGCATAGAAAGTTGCCTGGCACACGTTGAGTGCTGAGTAGATGAGGTTTGGTGTGTCATAAGGGCAGTAGTGGCACATGCTCAGGGACGGGAATATCTACACACTGACACTACCACCATCATCATTATTAACTAATTAAGAGATTTATCTGCTTTCAATCTCAATTATCTCTGTGCGATACCTGTTACATGATGTACATTTAACTTATTTTTTTTTCATCTTTTTTTCCAGAAGGGTAATAAGGGCTCAATATTGAATAATAGAAAGTGTCTGAGAAAGCTTCATTTCTAAATAATATGGCAAGTGAAGTCACAGAAGGTTCATGTTCTTCCATTTTTAGAACTGTGGCAGGATGCTGGCACTACTAAGACATTAACAAAACAAATCCCACTCTTGCATGCTTCTATTAACAAGAAAGCTCTGGGCACAAACTGGATTTGAATGTTAAGAGCCTGGGAAAAAGCATTCTTTTGAGACTCTCACCTCATTTCTACAGAAAATAGACTTCCAAAATACTCAGTTGCAAGAAGTTTGAAACCTATCCTACAAGCAAGTGATGAAAATCAAAACAGTGTCAGAAAACAACTTAATGATATTATTGCATTTGATCCACTCTCCTCACTCAACTCTTCTGATGCCAACTATGCAATTCCTCCAAGAGGAGAAAAACTATGCCAAAGTAACCAGTGCAGGAGAACTGTCACTCATAAGCACCCAATTATACAGCATGAATGTACAAAATGTAAGAATGTCTTCAATCACAAATCAGTTTTCTATAAACAACAGGTAATTCACACTGTGGAAGATCTTCTGTCTGTGACAAACATGGGGAGTTTTTCCTCCAGTTGACACCCATCAGCAAACTCATGCTGGCAAGAAGACTTACGAGTGCTGTGACTATGGGAAATTCCCCAGTTACACATTCCCAACTGAAAGCACACCATCAGCTTCACAGGGAAGGAAGCCTTAGAGAGCCCTGACTGTGGGAAATTGTTCAGTTGTCATTTTGACTAAAGATTCATGACCAAATTCACATGGGGAGAAAGTCTTAGAAATATCCTGATTGTTGGGAATCCTTCAGTCACACATTCCAACTGAAGGTGTGCCACCAAATTAACACAGGGTAAAAATCTTATATGTGTTCCAGGTGTGGAAAAACCTTCAGTCGGAAGCACGCACTCAGCACACACCAGAGAATCCATCCTGAATAGGAAACCATTCTTATTACCTTGTTCTTGGGATCTAACACAAATAAAAAACAAAGTCCAACTTAGTGTGAATGTTCATTTTGTAAGAAAATAAAACCAGGGCTGGAGAGATGGCTCAGACTAGGCTCACAACCAAAAAAAAAAAAAAATATATCTAAAGTCAATCAGAAAGTACCAACTGTCATATAACTAGAAATCATGATATTAATTAATGTTTCATTCCATGTTAACCAAATCAATGGATTCTACCTATTTTGCTTCCATGAGCATCTTATAAAACTTTTTCTTTTAGGTGCTGGAGAGATAGGCTCTTAGGTTAAGGGTGGTACTTGATGCTCCTGCAGAGGACCAGTGTTTAGTTCCCAGCACCCACATGACAGCTCACAACCACTGTTAACTTCAGTTTCAGGGTATCTGACTCCATCTTATGTCCTCTGCCTTCTCATGGACCACATGTGTATATGCAGGCAAGACACTCATACACAGAAAATAAAAATAAATAAAATCTTTTAAAAAAGAAAGTGGTGGTGCATGCCTTTAACCCCAGCACTTGGGAGGCAGAGGCAGAGGCAGGCAGATCTCTGAATTTGAGGCCAGCCTGGTCTACAGAGAGAGTTCCAGGATAGCCAGAGCTATTCAGAGAAACCCTGTCTTGAAAAACAAAAACAAAAACAAAACAACAACAATGAAAGTTTCCTTTTAACCATCTTCTATAGGATTCCAACCCATTGTTTTCAATCACTGTCTGCCTGAAAAATGACTACTCAAACAAGCTCCAAAATTTTAATATGCTTAAGTTTATCCCTTAAAATGAGACAGGCACCTTTTCTTACTCTTCTTGATATTTCCAGGGTGCAGTATATAGGAAGCATGCAGTAAGAATGTGGAAAACAAAGAAATGGGGGCAAGTTGAGGATTTCCCAAGGCTTCCTTCATAAATGTGATAGAAAGGGAACTAAAGTGTACTGAATCATTAGGAAATAGTCCATCAGGGAAACAATGATATTTGAGCTTTCTGTTGCAGTAATTAATGGAGAAATTCTGACATTTTGCTCCAGTGCTGATGGAGGAGGCTCTAGTTCAGTGTGGGTTCATTTATCCTGCAAATGATTACTTACTGCAGTATGAGGCATTTTGGAGCTTGGGTGATGGATGGGTTATTAGGAAAAATGCTCATGTAAGCATGAAGACCTGAGTTCCATCTGACGAATAAAGGCAAGTGCAGTATCCACAATCCCTGACCTCCCACAGTGAGACAGAATACAGTAACAGAAGAATCCCTGGAAGTTCTCAGGCCAATTAGCCTAGCATACACAACTTCAAATAAGAGGAGATCCAGCCTCAAACAAGGTGAAAGGTGACAGCTGATGCTCAAGGTTGTCCTCTGACCTCCACACGTAAGCCATGGCACTTGTGAATCTGCACACACGTGAACCTCAAAACAAATGCATATACATTAAAAAAAAAAAACTTTTAAAATTTGGCTGTCAAAACTAGGCAAGGGACAGACAGCTCCGGATACACAAATATGAGTTGTAACGAGAATGGTGAACCCTTAGGAGAGTGCAGGTCTTAATGAAGCTCGGGAGCTTGTCTACGGGCCTGTTGAGTTGGCTTTTGGAAGATATTTGTGTATGTCAAGAATAGAACAAGGACTGCACGGTGATGTGGAGCATGAAGAGGTGTGAGATGTTTAGGATAGGAAGTGGTCAGGATGTGGCTACTGTGTATGAGCAGCAGTGTATGAGAGAAGGGTTCATATAGTTTAGGGTGAGATTGTAAGATGATTTGAATGACCTTATTTCTTGGGTACCTAGCAGGGAAGGAGTGGGTCTTCGAGGACAACTCAGAAGGGCCCACCCTTTTCCTTTGTAGTGCTCTGGACAGGACACAAAGTTCTGTGGGTTCTAGGTAAAAGACATGATTGCTGAGCCATTCCTCTAGCCCCTCAGTAGTGGATTCTATGCAAGTTCTCTACCACTGAGTTATATAGTCATTATTATTTTTCTGAAATAGCTTTTATTATAGACCCTTTACTATCCTCAAACTTAACATTCTCCTCTCTCCTCTGAGATGCCTAGGTCTTGTGTAGTCCAGGTTTTCTCAGATTCATGATGTGTTTGCCTCTTCGGTTACAGGAGTATAGATGCATACCACCAAGTCTAGCCTTGACAGAAATGTTATTGGACTTCAAATCACTTTCTACAGTGGCCAGTACAGCTTACAGCAAGAGGAGTTGGAGGGGGTGTTGCAGGCTTACCACACTCAGGAAGTATTCAGTAGCTTCTTAGAATAATAGACAAAGAAGACTCTATATTGGAATATGAGATTGGAGGAAGGAAGGAGAAAGCCTATTTAACAAGATCTTGTGAAGGTTGGATCTAAAATTGTATGTGTTGGTAACTCATGTCTAGATGCACCATGAGGTTGTTCTAGTTTCTTTTCTGCTGCTGTGATAAGATATCCTGTTCAAATGCAACTTAGGAGCAGAAAAGTTTTTTTTTTACATACACTTGCAGGTTATAGTCAGTCACTGAGTCGGGGTAGGAACTCAAGCAGGAACTTGAAAGCAAGTCGGTTTGCTATTTCTCATAGCATTGCCTCTAACTAGGGAACTCACTTACAGCCAAAGAAGTTCAACAGCAGAAATCACAGAAAAATTGTTGCTTGATAGATACCTAAGGCTTATGCCCAGTTAGGTTGCTTATACAGCCCAGGACCACCTGCCTAGAGAATGGTACCAACCAAAGTGGCTCAGCCCTTGTGGTGGTTTGAATGAGAATTGTCCCTCAGGCTCATAGATTTGAATGCTTGGTACCCAGTTGGGGAAACTGTTTGGGAAGGATTAGAAGGTGTAGCCTTATTGAAGGTGTGTCACTGGGATGGGGTGGGGTGGGGTTGGACTTTGAGGTTTCAAAATCCCATACAATTACTAGCTAGCTCTTTGATTCCTGCTTGTGGATAAGATGCAAGTTCTCAACTACTGTTATCACACTATATCTGCCTGTTCCATGTCTCTGCATTAATTGTCCAGGACTCTACTGTCCTCTGTAAATGTGAATTCCAAATTAAATGCTTTTTTTATAGGTTGCCTTGGCCATAGTGTTTTGTTATGGCAATAGAAAAGTAACTAAGACAGCCCACCTAAGTCAACTAACAAGACAATCTCCCAGAGACATGCCAACAGGGCAATTTGATCTAGGAAATTCCTCAAATGAGGCTTTTCTATGAGATAACTGTAGGCTGTGTCAGGTTGACAGTTAAAGATAAACAGGAAAGGAATACTGTCCCTACCCAGAGGTATAGACTGCATGTCTACATCCATAAAAATTCACAAATTGAAACTCTAGTATAATAACAGTTGAGGCAGGGCCTTTCAGAAGGGAGATAATTAGATCATGAACTCCATCTATAAGGTAAATGTAATTGGTGCCCTTATAAAGAAACACAAGAGAATTCCGTCCTTTACTTCTGATTCATGACAACACAAAAAGAAGATACCATTCAATACTAAGGAAGCTGGGTCTCACAAGACACCAGACCTACTGGTGTTTGGAAGTCCCATCTCTGGAATTACTAGAAGTCCAAACATGTTGTTTTAAAACTATCCAGCTTATGGTGCTTTGTTTTATGGCAGCCCAAGTAAATCAAGACAGCTGGGCATTGGGTGCCATGACAACACATGAAAAGTGTCATCCATGGATAGGGAACTTGAAGGAGAACCAGGATTCAATACCCACAAGGATATTAGATGAAGACATGTGCAAGTTGTAGAACCTGTGCATCATTCAGAAAGACAAATCTGGAAGAATGTAGAAACTGAAAGCTTAAAGAGGTTGAGTTGGAAATGGAAAACCTCGGTATAGTCCTGCACCTGGCTTGAGTTTCAGTTGTGTCAAAGATTTGCTGAGTGCACTCAGCGTGCTGTGCCTGAGGCTTGTCCCTGAAAATAATGAGCTGAACCCAGTAGCTAGTAGAGCTGGGTTGAACCCTGCTAGGTCAGTCATTCATGTACTGCTCAGTGACAGGAACACATTCTGAGAAATATATCATCAAGCTCTTTCTCACTGTGGAGGAGTGCCCTCCGGGAGCTCATCTTCTTCTAGTCATTATCACCCTCACAGTGGTGTCAAGAATCTAGATCTAGAGTTCTGACAGGGAAGCAGGTAGGCTGACTAGATTTCCATCTCTCTTTCTTCTCCTCCAGATAAACCCCCCAGTCCCATCCCAAGCTCTATAGCAGGCCATCTGTTAGTGTCTCACTTTCTTTTCTGATCCAGTCCTCAATGGATCATGCAGATCTTCTCCTCCAACTTTACTTCCTCAAACTCTCCCCAATATCCAGCTCCCATCAGGAGCAGTCATTCCCTGGAATCACACCAGTTGATCAGGCCAGGAAACAGGTAAGCTAACTGGAGACCTTCACCACTTCATCTTCTCCAAATGATATCAAGCATGTGGAGCAAGGGAAACATTCCTCCATTGTTTGGGGAGTGCAAATTTGTACAGTCACTTTAGAAATCAATATGGTGGTACTTCAGAAATATAGTAATTGATCCACCTCAAGATCCAGCTACACCACTTTTGGGAATATACCCAAAGGATGCTTTATCTTACCACAAGGACACTTGCTTAATCATGTTCATTGCTGCTGCATTCATAGTAACCAGAAACTGGAAATAATGTAGATGTCTCTCGACAGAAGAATAAAGAAAATATGGTACATTTACAAATGGAGTATTACTCAGCTGTTTAAAAAATGACGTCATCTCTTTTGTGTGGCACCTCCTAGGCAGTAGTAGGCTGTGTCAAGATGAAGCTGAATATCTCCTTCCCTGCCACTGGCTGTCAGAAACTCATTGTAGTGGACGATGAACAGAAGTTTTGTACGTTCTGTGAGAAGCACATGGCCACAGAAGTAGCTGTTGACGCTCTGGGTGACTAGTGATAGGTTTATGTGTTTCGGATCAGTGGTGAGAATGACAAGGTTTTCCCATGAGGCAAGGCATTTTGACGCATGACAGAGTGTGCCTGCTGTTGAGTGAGGGGATTTCTTGTAAGAGATCAAGGAGAACTGGAGAGAGGAAGCACAAGTCCATTCGTGGATGCATTGTGGATTCCAATCTGAGTGTTCTCAACGTGGTTATTGTATTAAAAAAAAAGGAGAGAAGGATATTCCTGAACTGACAGTGCCTTGTCAGTTGTGACCTAAGAGCTACTAGAATCCAAAAGCTCTTTAATCTCTCTAAAGAATATGTCATGTCTGTCAATATGTTGCCAGAAAGCCCTTAAACAAAGAAAGTAAGAAGCCCAGGACCAAAGCACCCAAGATTCAGCATCTTGTCCCTCCACGTGTCCTGCAACACAAACACTGATGTAATGTTCTGAAGAAACACCATACTAAAAAAATAAGGAAGAGGCTGCAGAATATGCTAAACTTTTGTCCAAGAGAATGCAGGAAGCCAAAGAAAAGCACCAGGAAAAAATTGCCAAGAATCGTAGGCTGTCCTCTCTGACAGCTTCTACTTCTAAGTCTGAGTCCTGTCAAAAATAAGTCTTTAAGAGTAACAAATAAGTACTCATACCTTGAATCTAAAAAAAAAAAGACATCATGAAATCTGCAGGCAAATGGATGTAACTAGAAAACAAATTATCCTGAGTGAGGTAACCCAGACCTAGGAAAATAAATATGGTATGTATTCACTTATATGTGAATAGTAGCCATTAAGTAAATGATGACCAACCTACAATCCGTAGACCCAGAGAAGTTAGATATAGAGGAAGGGACAAGGAGTGGGGCACATGGATCTCCCTGGGAGAGGGAAATAGAACAGATTTTATAGTTTGAGTAGGGGTGGAAGGGAGATGGTAGGCTCTGGGGAGAAAGATGCAGCTGAGGGAGAGAATATTGAGAGAGGCAGCTAGAATTAAGGGGCATTTGAGGGGTGGTATGGAAACCTAGTAGAGTGGAAACTTCTTAAAATATATGAAGGTAATCCTAATGAAGCCTCCAAACAATGGGGGAGACAGAGTCCCAACTGAACAATGTAGTTTTTGTCTTTTTTTTTCTTCACTACTTTGTTGGTTCTTCTCCTGTCTTCTAACAATATCTTCTCCTGGCTCAACTGTCACCAACTGTCTTCTTTTTTCATTCTGCTAGCTCAACTTTCAACTGTCTTCTATTTTCACTCTGCTCAACCTCCTTTCTTCTCTTGTCTCACTCTACTCAGTCTTTTTTCTTCCTGCACCAACTCCTCTAACCCTACTCTCTGACCCTACTTCAATCCTACTCAATCTCTCTCAGCCTCTGCTGGCTTTTTTATATACTCTCTTGTTCACAGAAGTCTAAGAGGCAACTGACATTGAAGGTCATAGGGTCAACTGGGGCTCTTTTAAAGAGCCAGGCACACAAAACAAATCACACTGCATTTCTTCCCATTTGTTTCAGCTACTAATTTTTTTTTTTTTTTTTTTTTTTTTGGTTTTTCGAGACAGGGTTTCTCTGAATATCTCTGGCTGTCCTGGACTCGCTTTGTAGACCAGGCTGGCCTCGAACTCACAAAGATCCGCCTGCCTCTGCCTCCCAAGTGCTGGGATTAAAGGCGTGCGCCACCACCGCCCGGCTTCAGCTACTAATTTTTATGCAGTTTTGAAGTTGCTTCTCTATTCTTTCAAAAGTCTTTTCCAGGGTTCTCAGGTGTCCAATGTGATCTTTCTGTTGATTTCTCATCCACAGCTGAGATAAAGACCTAACAGTGATGCTTCTCTTTCCTGTAACAGGGATACCACTTCTCAAACTTTTTATACTCCTTGACTGTCTTATTTTCTAGCATCTTGTGTTCTGGAGTTCCTCACTGAAGTCTCTTAAACTCCACACCCCAACTTAGGCATGCAGGATGCAATTTTCAATATAGTTTGTCTTAAAGTCCTGCTGATAGGCCTGCATGTTGCTCTACATTGTGGATAAATCTGTATGGCAGGAGGCCGAAGTCCTGGTCATAGGCTGGTCAGTGGTCAGATGCTGAGTATTTCTTATCCAGGCTTTTCTGGTAGGCAGCGGAAGGCAGCAGCTGGTCAGGTTCTCTTCTTCATTCTTTTTGGGCCAGTGACCAAGGTTTTCAGAAGACCTCCCCCGGTCAACTCTGAGCTTCATTAGTTTTGATAGTGTCCACAGCTTTTTATTTCCTGTGCAAATATAAACAAAACTGTGTTCCCCAACACAAAACATTTTCTGACTTTTATTTTGGTGTTAACATATCCTTATAGTAGACAGGTTGATTTAATTCCATAGTTTTTTTTTTCTATAACCCAGTGTCTCTTGACTGCTGTTGTTCTTTTCTTGTCAACGTTCAGAAAATTTAAAGTTAACAGAGCACTACTTAGTCTATCCCTGGGAGTCTTTATTCTTCCCTTTTGTTTTATAAGCATTTTCATTAAGGTACAGTTAGATCTTTCTATAACAGCTTGTCCTGTAGGATTGTGTGGTATACTTGTAATGTGCTTTGTATTATAATATGCAATGAATTGCTTCATCTTACTGGAGACATAGTTAGGGGCATTGTCAGTCTCAATTTTTACAGATATCCCCGTAGTAACCATTACCTCCAGTAAATGTGTAACTACAGATTCAGCCTTTTCAGAACTCAAAGCAGTTGCCCATTAAAACCCTGAGCATGTATCAATGGTATGGTATACAAACTTTAGTTTTCCAAAATTTTCAAAATGAAACATCCATTTGCCAGATTTAATCTCTTTTAGTATCCTTAGGGTTACTTCTAGTGGGTACTGGAGTTGGGTTGTACAAAGAACAAGTAGGACATTTTCTTGTAATTTCCTTGGCTTGTCCCCAGATGATGGGAAAATTTTTCTTCAAACCTTTACCATTAACGTGGTGTTTTTCATGAAAATTTGAGTCTTATAACACATATCCTATTAATAATTGGTCAATTACCTCTTTTCCTTGTGCCAATGGACCTGGCAAGCCTGAATGAGACTGAATATGGGTGATACACACTGCATAGTTTCTATTTCTGATTGCCTGTTGCAGTTGCATAAATGACAAGGTTAGTTCTGAATTATCTTTAATAAGTTCAGCAGTTTCTATATGGAAAACAACTCTTGCTACAAATTGAGAGTCAGTAATTATATTAAGAGGTTCAGGAAAATCTAATAATACCATAAAAATTACATACAACTCTGATTTCTGAACTGAAGTATATGGGCTTTGCATTACTTTATTTTTTTCTAACTTATAGGCTGACATTCCCAACTTATTTGTATCAGTGTAGAATGTAGGTGCTTCAGGAATTGACATTCCTTTTATAATATGTGGGAGAATCCAATTAGTCCTTTTTATATACTGAAGTTACTTGCTTTCTGGATATTTGTTGTTAATTTCTCCCAAATAGTTGCTACAAGATCTTTGTCAATCTTAATTGATTATCCATAATGAAGTAATTTCAGTATTAGTATCAGTCACTGTGATTTCTGCTGTATCTGTTTCTGACAAGTAATGTAGTCTTATTCTTTTATAATTAAATCAGAAACCTTTTCTATATAAGTCTTTAATTTTTTTACTAATATCTGTTCTAAAATTCTATATTCCATTTGCATAAATGAGAAGAATGAATTGAAGGCAAAAATAACCAAAATACAGTCCTATTTAAGACCTGTGTGATCCACATATGCATCTTATAGTTTCTTTTCTACTGAAGTTAGCTGTCTTGGATGTTACAGAATATCTGTCACCAAATGAAGCTTCTAGTACTAGGTCTGGGTTACATCCAATGGAGTTGTTGGTCAAAAGAGTCCCATGGAAATCCCCAAACAACCCAGGCTCTTGACAAGGCATAGATTGCTCTCCACAAACTAACAGCAAGGCCACATTGTTGAAAACAACACCTACACAACTCATTGAACATGGAGAGGTTGAGCTGGTTCCTATATAAAATTTTCACCCCCTACATTCTAGTGTCTTTGGTACAGGAAGGTACTCTGCAGGCTATCAAATGTTCAGAAATGTATATACCAACTCAGCCCCAATCTTTTTGCGCTACAGATTTCTCGCCTGCAAAATATGCTAGGACAATGGTGGCACAAAGTGTGGGAGTAGCCAGTCAAATATGGTTTGACTTAAGGCTCACTCCACAAGATGGAATCTATACCTGACACTCCCTGGGTGATCAAGAACCAGAGAATAAATAACATAGAGACCTACAATAAAACCAAATACTACTGGTCTTAAAAAAATAGTGATAAAATGACTCCTAATGATATTCTCCTATACGCATAGATCAGTGCCTTATTCAGCCATCATCAGAGAATCTTCCTCCTATAGCAGATAGAAAGAAATACAGAGACCCACAGCCAGACAATATGCAGAGAGGGAGAGACCGTGGAACACACAGCTCTAAATGAGATGTCTCTATCAAATTTCTCCACCCAGATTTCAGGGAACTCTGCAGAAGAGGTGGAAAGAATGTAAGAACCAGAGGCGATGGAGGATACCAGGAGAACAAGGCCCTCTAAATCAACTGAACAAATCTCATATAAGCTCACAGCAATCATAGGGCCTACATAGGTTTGCCCCAGGTCCTCTGCATATATACTATAGCTTTCTGTTTAGGGTTTTTTGTTTTGTTTTGTTTTAGCCTGCAGATTTTTTTATTGAAATAATTTTTATTTTGTGAATTTCACATAATTCACCCTGTTCCCTACCATCTCCCCCCAGACCCACCTTCTACCCTTGCAATCTGTCCCAGCATAAAAAATAACAGCTCATTGTGGAAGCTGCAATGTATCTCAGTATGTCCCACAATACGTCCCTTTGTCCACATATTCTGATTGCAAATGTTTGTTATAATGACTCCTTGGTCTGGTACGAGGCCCCTGGTTTCTGCTACTTTGTCAATACTGGAACCTCACTGGAACTCCTCTCAGATATGCCATAACTGTCCTGTGTCATGGAGATCCTGCAGTCCTGGGTTGTGGAACTGGCCTCTTCTTTCACTCTAGCAGTTCATCCATAGGGTAGATGTTGGGGTGGGGCAACTCAAAGCCCTGGTTCTGGACCTGCAATCCCCACTTGCATGGGCAGTTCTACAAAGGAAAGGTTCAGGGCCTGCTCTCTCAAGTGCTACAGCATGTGAGGGGCAGGGACAGCTCTCCTGCACTTGTGACCCCATATGGGCCAGATCGCCTGTTGGTCAATGGTGGTGAGGGCAAAAGGGAAGGGAGGGCATCTCTCTCTAGCCAACACCACCACATAGCAGACTGAAGGCAGGGCTGGCTCTCCCACACTCACTCCCTCAGATCTGGATCACCCACAACCCCCACATTCAGGGCCAGGCAGAGTTCCAGTTTCTGGTTTGTTTCCTGTCCTGGAAGCCCATCTGGTACTTGCCTGGTACTGGACTGATAGTCATCACAGGCTACCCCATGGTGCCAAAGTGGTGTTGATATCCAGCTTGCTTTTTTATTTTCCAGGAATGTTAGGCTACTATTCATTCAGATGCTCATAGGTCAGAACACTGAATGTAGATATAGCCTCTCTCCTCTCTGCCACCTACTGATGCACATGTCACATAGCAGTCACATCTGCAATGCCTCTAGGGGCAGATTTTTTTTTTTTTTTTGAGGCAGGGTTTCTCTGTGTAATATACCTCTGGCTGTACTGGACTCACTTTGTAGACCAGGCTGGCCTCGAACTCACAGAGATCTGCCTGCCTCTGCCTCCTGAGTGCTGGGATTAAAGGCCTAAGCCACCACTCCTGGCCAGTTTAGTATTTTTATAGAACTCTTGAATGTGTGAATGAGTGGGTCTCTGATTCTTGTGCCTTCTCTTGGGTTCATTTCTTTTCATTGATTTTGATTGTCCAACTTTAAGGTGACTGTTTTTCTTTTTATCTTATTGTATTTATTTTCTTATGTTTTGTTGCTATCTTTTAGACTCTTATTCTTTTCTAATCAAAGACAGAAAGGGGGTGAATCTGGATGAGAGGGGAGCTGAGGAGGAACTGAGAGGAGTAGAGAGAGAAGTAACTGTAATCAAATGATATTGTGTGAAAAAGAATCTATTTCCCTTTTTGCTTGTTTGTTTTTGTTTTTGCTTTTTTTTTTGGAGACAGGGTTTCTCTCTGTAGCAGAACCCTGACTGTCCTGGATTTTGTAGACCAGACTGGACTTGAACTCACAGTGATCTGGCTGCCTCTGCCTCCCGAGTGCTGGGATTATAGGTGTGCAAGAATCTATTTCCAATAAAAGGAAAAAAAAAAAAGAAAGAAAGAAGGGAGGAAGGAAGGAAAGAGAGAAAGAAAGAAAGAAAGAACAAAAGAAAGAAAAAAAGAAAGAAAGAAGAATCCAGTTCTAATGTCAAAGGTGAGCTATGCTGTTTGTAAACCTCATGCCAATTACTGAACACACTAGAGACTCTGTGTCTGGATTCTATCACTCAATGTTACATTTGCAAAACTCACACATGTTGTTTCTCAATCCCATACATATTATATAATTTGTTTGCCTGTCATACTTCTGATGGTTATTTGAGTGTAGTTAATTATTTTTAATAGGATTTCAGATCAAACACATTAGGATCTCAGACATACTAGGCAACCCCTCTACCACTGTCCTTCATCCCCAATCCTTCCATGAGCACATTTGTATAAATCTGATGAATAGCTGCATCTGTGTTTTTAGGTCCACAGTTGGGAGCAGAATTGCTGCACAATTTGGTAGTTATATTGTATTTGTTTATCTTTTATTGCCAACACTGACTGATTACTTTTCTGTACGTTAGCTTACCACTCACGTATACCATTTTGTATTGGATTGTCTACCACTTTTGTTGATTTGTGGAAAATCTTTATTATTAGTTTTATGCCACATTATTGATAATTTTGCTGGATATAGTAGTCTGGACTAACATTTGTATGATCTTCCAGAGGTTGCAGAACATCCAATGTGAGTGTAATCTGAGATCTGTATAGCTATACCACAGTCACACTTTAAAACAGAATCACTTTAAGAATTAACATATGTTCAGCTCCAAAATATCAAAATAATTTCTTCTTTAATCTGGATTGAAAGGTAATACTTTATATATTATCAAAAAAACCAAATTTGCTCCAGGAAAAATATTACCTGACCCCCCCCCCAAAAAAAAAGGTAATTGTCCCAGAGTTAGGAGTAGGGCAGGGCTCTGTTCTTATCTTTCCAGGAGATCTAAAGCATCCATTCAAGGAATCCAGGGACAACTGGACAACAGAAACCTCAGCAGAAAACAGATCAGACACCAAAGAAGACGAGTGGCCCAGATGATCCAGCCTTGCAGACTTCTTCAATAGCAGTTTCCTCAAAAGTCTATAACCACAACAACTCAAAATCGCTAAGATCGTTCAGCTCCACAGACTACTCCAGCCAGATCTTCAGTAAAGTTCTGAAGATCCGCTTCTGTCTATGAACTTCGTAGGACATCTAAATAGCTGAGCACAAAGGGACTGAACATCAAATGATTCTATTAACATTTTTAACCATTTTTCCATTCTTATCTGGGCCCCAAACAGGTTTACTACGTCCCAAATCAGCAGGAAGTCATTTTAAGAGAACAACGTCCCATCCCCAGAAGGTGGGGAGGGTGTTCTCCCCCTTTGGCTATTTGATAGATAATAGAAAATTTTGTTATTTAGGGGAAAAGACTACAAGCTGTTAAATGGTCTTGTTAAATGGGTTTTGGAGGTTAGACCCAGGGACTTCTCTCTTTTGCTTTTCTGTATCCTCCTTTCTCTCCTATATAGGAGTGAACAGACTTGAGAAAAATGGGACATAGACATAGTATAGGAAAGAACAAGAAAAAAGGACAGATTATTGAATATAGCCTTATACCTTTGTATACTGATACAAAATTAATATTATATTTGGCTAAATTGGTATTGATCATTGTATATTAATGCAAAATTAAGATTGTATAGGGCTACATCGGTATTGATCTTTGTATGTTGATACAAAATTAAGATTATATTTGGCCACAATGGTATTGACCCTTGTATATTAATGTAAAATTAAGATTGTATTGGGCTACATCGGTATTGAGCTTTGTATATTGATACAAAATTAAGATTATATTTGGCCACATTGGTATTGATCTTTGTATATTGATACAAAATTAAGGGTAATGCTTCTTAAAGGTATTGTTCGTAGTAATACTTAAAAATGAAATGTCAAGTTTTGACCTCTCGCTACCAACCGACATAAACTGTTTAGGATAATTAAGAAACGGAAACTAATAGTCATGAAAACGTGTCATTTTGTTAGTTACTATGACAGTCTATCACAGTTATTTTCTAAGCTACTCAGAAATCAAGTTGCTAAGAGACAAGCAATATTTGCTTATCTAAATATAAAAGATAGATAGGGCATCTTCAAAAACCTCAAGAGATCTGCAGAATATGGCATTCAAAGATGTTTTCTTAACTTAAGATTTTTTGATATCGAGACATGTCAGCTCCTGACAGCACCCCCTATATTACTCCAAGTAGAAGATGAGCATCGAAGAATCTCCAGTGGGAGATGATTGAATTGGTGGTAAGCCATTCTCTTGGCAAGAAAAACCACTTGCTTCAACTGTAGACAGACTTCGGTCCAAAAAGGACAAAACTTGGAAGCAGATAAGTCGACAGCCTAGCTCTGCCAAGACAGGGTAGGTAAGTCCTTCATAATTCCTGCTCTACAACCAATGTCTGTCAGAGAAATGGGGCCAAATGGTTGAAGATTGATGCTGTAATGTATGGAGAGAAAATGGGAACTGTCCAGATAGCCACTGGTATGTCATTTTTTAGTTTTGGAAGCTGCAGGCCCTGCACTTCCTATGTAATCAGATATATTTATCCCTCTCAGGTCTCTGAGGTGGTTGAAGAATAGATAGCTAGAGTCTCATAGTTAAATTTTGAGTTGTTTAGGAATCAAGAGGGTGTTCTGGATCTAAGAAGATATTTTTAAAATTATGAGGCAAGTTAGTAAGAAAGCTGAGTTAGATATAGAACTTTAAACTCATGGAGATGCTTAGATAGTAGAATGTTAAAGTCAGGTGCCAAATACATATGGACTGGACATTGGGAATGTATGCTAAGCCATATAACTCTTATAATCGTTGCCTATTTATTTCTGTTGTTTTGTATTGTATTTATAGTTATAAGAAAAAGAACCATTATTTGGTCTGAAAGGGAGAGCTGTTGGGGGGAAAAATAAATACCTTAAACTAAAAAAAAAAAAGGGAAGAGGATGGGGGGGTTGAGGGGGAGGAGGGTGCAAGGGTGGGACTGGAGGGGGGAGTAGGGAGGGGATTGTGATTGAGATGTAACTTGAAGAAAAAAAAATAAATTATTTAAAAAAAAGAATTAACATATGTTCTTAAAAATATATAAGTAAAATTCAAGTATGCAATAAAATCAGAATATTTCTCCCTCTGCTGAAGCAACATAAAGCAACACAACCAGTAATAAACACTACATTTTCTTCTTGACATACCCCATGAATATGACCTTATTTTACAGAGGAGGAAGAGAGGGCACAGAGAGGAAAATGTGGCTTCTGTGGGAGTAACACCTAATCTGGACTTGAACCCAGGACTCTCTGTGACCTTCATTCCTTCCAAGACTCCTTCCTTTCCCATAACAGCCTTTGGTTTAGAGGACCACTGATATCAGAATCAGCCTCTAACACATGCTACCTTGGCCATGCTTTTCTGGGACCCCAGCCAGGGCTGGAACACATGGGGCAAAGGGGCATCAGTACTTGTGGATCTTGATCTCTGCATAATCGGACTTGATGATCTCTGAGTTGTGAGGTGGCCAGGTCCTCAGGCCTTGGAAGGAGAGGGAAGCATAGTGGAGTTCAGGGTCATCCTTTGGGGTTCTTGGGGCTATGGCAGGGGGTGACAGTTCTTTCTGGTTCTGTGACCCTGGTGCATTCAGGTGACTCTGGAACCATATTAGAGAAGGGCATTAGTCAGGCCTTTGCAGATGGCAGCAAGAATCACCAAGGGAACTTGGATCTCAGCAGTGTGTTTGTTCGTTTATCTACTTCACATGCATTTCCTTAGGCTCACTCCACACTTTCACTCACTCACCTTACCCTTAATGATGCATGAACATGAACATGAATGTGTCCAACCCCCCCTCTACATTCCCCAAGTATGTGCCTATATGCACACACACCTGCATACACGGCACTTGTGATCAAACCCAGGACCTTGCACACAGTAGGCACAGGCTCTAAAAACATCCTGCACCCTGTCCACAGCTAATGTTAATCATACAGAGTCTCACTGAGTTCTCACAGCCTGCACCCCCCCTTTCCCGTTTTATGGACATGAACATAGCCTGATCCAGGTTAAGTAACTCACAAAAACACATCATCAGAGTGTCAAAAATAAATGAACATGAAGCCAGATGTGTCATGTCAGCAATCCTATCACTTGGGAGTCTTTAGAAAGAAGATTGTGGGGGACTGGAGAGGTGGCTCAGCGGTTAAGAGCACTGTCTGCTCTTCCAGACGTCCTGAGTTCAATTCCCAGCAACCACATGGTGGCTCACAACCATCTATAATGGGATCTGGTGCCCTCTTCTGGCATGTAGGGGTACATGCAGATAGAGCACTCATATATGTTAAATAAACAAATCTTTAAAAAGAAAAAAAAAAAAAAAAGAAAGAAGATTGTGTTTGGGGCAAACTCTAGCTCCATAGTGAGTTCCAGAACATCCTAGGCTACAGAGAGACCCTGTCTCCAAAAACCTTAATAAGTAAAATTTCAAAAATAAAATTAAAATTTTATCTAACTGTAATCTGATGGGCAGAAGCAGGAAGCTACAGTGAGCTCTCATGAAGCCTGGATTAGACTCAGCCAACAGTGGTGGGGTTCACAGTATATGGTAAGAGCAGAGACAAGCCAGTGACAGCAAGAGGCAGGTGAAAGTCTGCCTGTCAGAGGCAGGATATTTTAACTGATGCATCGAAAATAATTGAGGCTCCACTTAACAACAGATCAGGAAACACCTGCCCAGGGAATTTGTACTTTATTTTGTAGGTCTTGATGTTGAATATGGTGCTAGCCCCATGGGCACATGTAATATGAGGGAGTCTCAGGGGAGATGTTCTAGGAGAGCAAAGTACACACGGGGTCTAAAAGGCTCAGTATCTCAGTTAAGAAGAATGTGAATGTATCATTAATAATTTTTACATTTGATAACAAATTAGAATCACAGTCATTTGGATGTGTTGTATGGAATGAAATTTTGTATTATGTGTTTCTGGTTTGGGTTTTTTTTTTTTTTTTTTTTTGGTTTTTCGAGACAGGGTTTGTCTGTGTAACAGCCCTGGCTATCCTGGACTTGCTTTGTAGATCAGGCTGGCCTTGAACTCACAGTGATCTGCTTGCCTCTGCCTCCCAAGTGCTGGGATTAAAGGCATGAGCCACCACACCCGGCTTGTTTCTGTTTTTTAATGCTACTAAGGAAGATTTTATGTTATACATGTGGCCAACAGTCTATTTTTTTTTCTTTTTTAAAAAATCTTAAAATTAAGTCTGTAAGCAGCCAAGACTGTCCTGGAACTTCCCAGGTAGCCTAAGTACCTCAAACTTTAAATTTTCCTTCCTCATGTTTCTCAAGTACCAGGAATATAGGCATGTACCAACATCCTGTTGTCTCTCTCTCTCTCTCTCTCTCTCTCTGTGTGTGTGTGTGTGTGTGTGTGTGTGTGTCTGTCTGTCTGTCTGTCTCCCTCCTTCCCTCACTGCCCTCTCTCTCTTCCTCTACTGGGTATGGAACCCAGAGTCTCACACATGCTATAAAAATACTCTACAACAGAGCTATATTTCAAGTGCCCCACTGTTAAATTCCAGCAAGCACTGCACCTCTGAGCCACATGCCATTTCCTGGTGGGTCTAACCAAGTGCCCTACCCCTGGGCCACAATTGCAGCCCATCACTGGTGGATTCTATGCAGGCATTCTACTTCTAAACCACTTCCTCTGTTTCTCACTGGTTGATAGGCAAGTGCTGTACTGCTGACCCACACTCCTGGCTTTCTTTTCACTTTCGATTTTATAAGGATCTCACAAATTACCCTGGCATCTGCTTACCCCTCAAATTCTTAGGTTGCTGGCCTTGCACTCTCCGTCCTCCTGCCTCAGCCTCCTGAGTGCTGAGATAATAGGTCTGCTCCTGTATTCCCAGCCTGACATTCAATTTCTGTTTGATAACACATATTTGGACTGTAAGGACCAAGCAGAACTCAATAGCTATGTCTGGAATTCTTTTGTCAAAATTTACTCTGGGCTGATGAGGCCAGTACTGAGGCCAAGGGAAAGGCTGTGAAGGCTTGGCAGGAAGTAACTACATTGGGAAGAGCTTTGCTTACAGGAACAATGGACAGGCCCTGGGTAAAGCAGGAGATAGAGGTGGGTGCAAATGCCAGGTCCCTAGCCTGTGGCTGCAGAAGGGAAGTTAGAAGCTAGAAAGACATTTGGGGACACAGAAGCTCAGCTTTGATGTGCGGGGCTGTCTGGACATTTGGGTGGGGTATCTCACCGAAATGCTGGATGAAATCATGCTTGCACCATTTATGGTAGAGACAGAGCTCTTTGCAGGATGGATGCCTTCCATGCCTGCTACTTTCAGGGTTGATTTCTTCATGAGGACCTTCACTCTGGAGAAAGAGATCAGGCTGTTTTTCGTTTTGTTTTATTTTTTTTTTTTTTGCTCAGCTGGATGGATTTTGGGGACCAGGAAAGACCAAATATAGGGGCCAGGGATAAGGCTGCTCTGTGGATTAAAGATCCTCAGTGGATGGAACTACATGATTTGAACAGACCCTACACCTGGCTGAGGTGGCAGGAGGCTTTTGCTAACCCTGGCCCCAGCTATCATCTCACTGGGCTGAGTTTTAGAGATTTTCTTTTTTGACCAGTCCACAATCATTACATGAAGCCTTCACCAAATGAGACCACCACTCACGTGAAGAAGATGAGGCAGCAGCAGACAGCAAGCAAGGCCATGAGACCAGCTCCCCCGATGGCTCCCTGGATCACTCCTCTACTGATTTCTGGTTTGTCTGCTAAGAAGGGAGACCTGGGGTGATGAAAAGTCCTCCTGCCAAGCAGGTATCTTAGCATCTGACCTTCTCTAGTCCATTATTGTGATAATATCCACTCCCACTCTGGTCTAGGTCCTTTTTTTCTTTTTTCTTTTTTCCCAATTGTTGTATTTGAATACAGCCTCCTGTCTCCAAACCTCCTACCAAGCCAATAGATAAGAAACCATGAACACAAATCCCATTTTAACCTGACTCAGCCCCATTTTGCTCACTCTCAGTGTCTTACATGGTCTAGACAGAAACCATCCCTTTCTCTGCCCTTTATGACCAATTTACCTGGCAGCAGCAAGATAGTGGCTCTCTGAACCCCATGGTCATTCCAAGCCTCACAGCTGAGTCTGTGGTCTGGGCTGAACTCCATGTGGAGGCTCAGGGAACTGTTGGTCCATGGTCCTGTGGAGCTGGAGGTGACCTTGAAGGAGGCATCGCTGCTGTTCCCCTCCAGCAGCTCCTCCCCCAACCTCCAGCCCAGGGAAGGGGCAGGCCAGGCTCTGGAGGAGCAGCTGCAGTGTAGACTCTTAGCTTCCAAGGAGCAGGAGGGTCCTAGAAGATGTAGAAGGCCTGGGAAATGGAACATAAAGAGAGGGATCAGAGGGGTTTCCCAGGCTGTGATCACAATGTACCCCCCCCCCCATTATCTTCCAACTCACTCCTTATGCTGAGGCTCACAGAGGCCACCTGAGTACCCAGACTGTTCTGGGCTTGGCAGATGTATTTTCCATGGTCCTCCAACTCCACTCTAGGTAGTTGCAGCTCCTTAGAGGTGGAGGACTGGAGGTGCTTCAGGGTCAAGTGCTTCAGGGTCAGGTGCTTCCAGCTCAGCATGGCAGGGGGATTGCTATCTGCCATACAAACCAAGCGCAGGGACTCACCCTCTTCGATCTGCAGAGATGAGCCGTTGTGCAGGACATTAGTTTCTGAGGAGGCAGAGAGAAAGTTGAGCCTGGTGGAGGAGGGCCGTCTGTCTTTCTCTTCCTTTTACCACATTTACAGCTCCTCTTTTTTTTTTTTAACCACATCTATCTTTTCTTTTCTGCTGACTGATGGCCTCACACCATACATACAGAGTTAAGACAGACAGTAACTTTTAGAAGTGTGAGGTCATCAGAACTACCTTGGGTCCTATTCTTTCCTCCTGGGCATCTATCAGCTCAGATGCCCTATCTGCCCCATAGAGTTTGCCCTTCTGTCTTTCAAGAACATCTCACTAAGGACTGACTAATTCAGTTGTGTCCCGGGAGCTTATAGTCCTGGGAACAGGTGTTCAAAGCAGGTATAGCACAGCATGGGTATGGCATAGATTTTATGGCAGAGCTGTCCTAAAAGCCCAGGGAGATTCCAGGTGGAGGAAGGCTAGGGGGGGGGGGTAAGGAAGAAGGGTAGAGGGATGGGGGACAGGAGGGAGGGTGTGGGGGTAGGGGTGGGGACATGACTTGTGAAGAGTAGTGGAGCTGTCCAGGAACAATGCCACAGTGTTCTGTCCACATTGAGACAAAATCACCCTATGCTAGCCAGAGGGCACTGAAAAGTCCCTTCACCTAGGAAACAGCTGCCTTCTTAACAGAAAACTCTCTTCAGATGACTTTGGAAATTGTCACAGTCCAATATATACAGCATATTGTTATTATTATTATTTTATGAGACAGAGTCTCGTGTATCCCAGGCAACTTCAAACTGACTATATAGGTGAGGGTGACTTTGAATTTCTGAGCCTCCTGCCTCCACCTCTCAAGAGTTGGGATTACAGGAGTGTGGTTACCATGCTTGGTTTATGTAATGCTAGGGACTCAGCCCAAGGCCTCCTGCATACTAGGTTAACACTCCACCAACTGAGCCATATCTCATAAATAATACTGAAACACCATAAAAAAGAGTCAGTTTTTTTGAGGGAATGATAATAAGTAGGAAAACTACAGTGACTTCACTTGTGACATCATGGAGTGTGTGGGTCTGTTTGTTAAGAAGAGGAAGACATTGTTCCTGCAAATATAAATAAGACTAAGTCCATGTTGTGCAATTTGGCAGCGTGTGTGTGAAATACAAATGGCTCTCTGCTCTGGAATTTTCTTCCTTAGGAAATAATTTTGTAGACATGGTCACAAACGTAAAGAGTTTTCACGTAAGTAATTTATTGACTAGAAAACAAGGATTGCCAGTGCTCTGTCAAGAGAGACAAGTAGGTAAATATTTTATCATATCATCAGAAAACCACAGACCCACTAATATGTGTGAAGAAGGAAGTCTCCAAGAAAACTAAGTTTGAGGGTGGAAAATTAATTCAGTCACTTGCCATTGACTGACACACATATTGTGGCAATATGAGTTTGACTATGGAGGAACCAACCATAAGGATAAATAAGAATTAAGTTTGTAGGAAGAAACAAGAGATAGGACTTTAGACAACCACAAACTCCTAGGGTAGGCTTTATTTAAGGCCAGAAGGTGTCTCCACGGGCTACACGGAGATCAGGGAACAGAACTCAAAAGCACAATAACCAGTGTTCAGTAGGGTCAGAAAATATACTTCAAGCTGGGGGTTTTGTGTGGCTGAGGACAGAAAAGGGGAAAGAGAGGGGTGTTAGGAGCAGAATAGGGAAGTTAGCTGCTTTTCATAGACAAGCTGCTTTGAAACTGCAAGGTCTGTTGTCTTTTTTGCAACCACTGGATGTCTGGGGTCAGGATCAGATGCTTTGCTTTTGCAGTCCCCAAAGGGCTGGTTTCCTGCAACTTTGAGTCCAGTTTAGGGCCTTGGCTTAGAGGGAGTTAGTTTCTTTAGGAACCTCATTAACAAAGGGTCTAGGGTGTAGCTCAGTGTTATAGTTCCATCCTATATAAACAAGTAAATAATAAACAATGAAATAAAAATGATAAAATTGCAAAGTAGTGTGCAAAGATGTGTGCTTCTCCCCCCACTTCAGTGTGAGTGTGTGTGTGTGTGAGTGTGTGTGTGTGTGTGTGTGTGTGTGTGTGTGTGTGTGTGTGTTTAAAGGTGCATGCAAGAATATCTGTGTATGGTCAACCAAGACAGAGGACATTAGACACCAAGAATGATTACTATTAAATTTTTATATGGGAAGAATTACATTGCACTAAAATCCATATATTGAAGCCGTGACCACCAATACAATGGAGATGTAATTAGGTAGATGAAGTCATAGGATAGAGGTTCCAAAGGTAAAATTAATGGGGCTATAAGAAGACAGCAGAGTGCTTGTGTGATCCCACCCCTAAGGTGCTGAAGGGGGTGAGGGCAGCCTAGGGATGAAGGCAGAGGCCATAGGCAAGTCAGGGAAAGTGCAGTGTGTGGGTGAGGTGGGTGGGTGAGGACACGATGTCACCCCCTTCCCCATCCTGATCCTCTTCCTGCCTGAGCTCCAGAACACCTGCATGTCTCCTAAGGAGACAGACCCCGCACCCACCCAGGAAGGAGAGATTTGACCCTACCTGTGTCATTTCCCCGGGACATTGACCCTACCTGTGTCATTTCCCCGGGACACCCTGATGGTCAGCTTCTGTGGAGCATCTGGGAAGACAGATACAGTCATTTTCTTTTCAGAAAGGAGGTGGCAGCTGGCATTTCATCCCAGCAATCTTTTCTGCCACACTCCTGGCTTTCAGGACCCATCACCCAGTTCTACCCGCTCCGTCCCACACCCATAACCGGCCTTCCCCAGGGACCCAGATTTCCTGGCCTGGCACTCACAGGTGACACTGAGCTGCTCAGTCCTCTCCACAGTGACACCAACACCAGGAAAGGTCACCTGACAGGTGAGGTTTGTACCATGGTCCTGGGGCCTGGGTGTGAGGTTCAGCTCTGAGGAGAGGGTGGTCCGGCGGCCCAGGGAGGTGAGGGCATATGACATCCAGGAAAATATAGGGGGTGTCCCCTGCTCACAGGCCCAGGGCAGGGAACAGATCAGTTGTGTAGAAGTACCAGATACTAGGGTAGGTATGACTTGGAAGTCAGGGGTCTCAGTTAGAGCTAAAGAGAGAAATAGGGACACAAGACATGGTGGGGATCACAATGTGTGACTCTACTTCAAGCCAGGCTCCTCTCACAACCAGGCTTATTATTTGGTCTACAGGGCACCTAGAGGTTGAACAAGGACCCCCGACACACATCCCCTTATCACGTACCTTTCACACGCACAGACAGTTTCTTTAACGTAAAAGTGTATTTTATACTTCCATCCAACCTGAAGAAGTACACTCCTGTGTCAGTTTTCCGTGCATCTTTGATGTCCAAGGAGCAATCATAGGTACCTGGGTCCCCTACGAAATGGAATCAACCTTGAGTTTCTTTCTTGACTGGTCGTTTTGGGTCATTTGTAGCTACTGGAGAGTCACTGTTTATGTGGGCCCCATTCTGGAACCAGTAGCCAAAGACAGAACTCCTGGCGGGGTACCGGACTTTGCAGCGCACAAAGATGCACAGACCCTCTTGTACTGTCACTGAAGTATCCACTGAGAGCTCATAATTCTCCAACTGAGCCAGGGACCCTGCAAAGAAAGGAGAGTTATCTTGGTCTTGCCCCACCAGCCCTGTCCTTGTTCCCACTCACCTGCCCACAGCAGGGGCAGCAGCTGTGGCCACAGCATCAGACCGGGAAGTGCCCTAGGCTCTGTGGGTGGCCAGAGAGAGAAAACTTGATCAGTTTGAAGGGGATCCTTGGGGTGAGAGTCACAGGCTTCGATGTCACAGGACTGAGAAGCCGTCCTACTGATCTAGCCCAGGAATGAAGACAGAGTGTCTGACCACAGAGAAGGAACTTTCCACCCATAGGTTATCAGAGCTATCAAGGCCCTTGGAGAACAAACACTTCCACTTTTCATGTGTGGTATCATGGGAGCCACAGTCAGTGAGGAGGATTCACCCTCCACTACTGAACCCTTTCTGCAGCATTTGTTTTTCACTTGTCTTTATTAAGAGATTGATGGTCAGAGACATGACTTAGCAAGTAAAGGAATTTGCCACTGAGCCTGATGACTCACATTGTGGGAAGAATGAACTAACTCTCAAAAGTTGCCCTTTGACACCCACTTGTGCATGGTGACATACTCATATTATGATAGGCATGCACACACACAAATAAATTTAATAATTTTTTTAATGTATAAAGAAAAGGAGGAGATTGGGATACTAACTGCCTAAATAGCTCTCTCCTGTTGCTGTTACAAAATATCCAGACAAAAGCAACTTAAAGAAACAATGGTTTCCTTTGACACAGAATTGGAGGTTACAGTCTGTTGTGGTGGGGAGGTCATGGCTACAGGAGTGTCCAGCAGCTGGCCACATTGTACCTTTGGTCAGGAAGCAGAGTGAGAGATGAAGGGCTGTTCTCAGCTCACTCTGTAGTTTAGGACCCGACCTATGGAAAGGTGCCACCAAAAGTGGGTGGGTTTTCTCACTTCAATTATGCTAATCATGAGAACCACCCCCTGGTGTGCTTAGAGGCCCATGTTCCAAGTGGTCTAGATCTCAAGTTTCCAATGAGAAGTTAAACCATCACAGACATAGACACACACAGGGCATCCACATGAAGACATGGGAAGAAAACTCCCTCTGCAGGCCAAAGAAGTAAATAAGTTGTTGAAGCTGCTCAGTGTGTGTGTGTACACTCGCTCTCGCGCATGTTTTTTAGTTAGGGTTCTCTAAAGGAACAGAACTGGTTCAATATGATACTATGTGGGTAGTCCAAACGATGGCTGTCTTACACTAGAGAGGCCAAGAATCTGGTAGCTTCTAGGCATTACAAGCTGATGTCTCAACAATTCCAGTCTGGTGCTGCATGTCTGGAGAATTCCTGGAGAGCTACATGTCCTCAGTCTATACTGGAAGCTTGAATAAGCTGGTTCTATTATCAGTGACGGAACAAAGCAGCGGCTTGATGCTGTTGGGAGGGCTTCAGTTCCATGAGCCCAAGAGCTCACACCACTACCTCACACTGTACTGTGGTGTCTAGATAGGTTCTAAAGATTCTTCTCCTGGCAGGCGGGTGCAGATGCTCCTATTTCGTCCCTCAGCTCAAAGTCCCAAACCAAATGGCTTGTCAACACACCTTGAGGCCTCTTTGTGTGCTCTTGCATTACTTCTGAGGTGTATTGCTGTGCTTAGAGAAAGGAGGAGGAGGTGAATCAGTGCAGTCTTCTCTGGACCAGAAGTCTGCCAGACACCCTGCAATGTCCTGACCAGGATATGAAGTATGCCCATACTTCCTCTATAACAATCAGATCAGTGATCCCCTCTCAGTAAGCAGGGATAGATTATGGGCATCAGGTGGTTTTAAAACAGCAGCAGACCATTCATTTGTCTTCTTAGCAGTTACCACGAATACTAGCATTATCAAGATCCCATCATAAGTAGAGTGCTACTGGAGAATTTGGGGCTGTTTCTGCTCAATCTGATTTTTATTATTTTAATATTTTTTTCAAGAGGAAGTTTATGGGCTTATAAGAGGAAGTTGTAGCTCTAAAACCTATACGCAGATACTTGATTTTAAAGAAAACTGATTTACTTTTATTTATGTGCGTGTATGCGGGTGAGTATAAGTTTATGTGTACCACGTGTGTGTCTGGTACCTGTACAGGACAGAAAAGAACATCAGATCCCTTGGAGCTGGAGTTATAGGCAGTTGTGAGTCACTTGATCTGGGTGCTGGGAACTGAACTCAGGACCCGAACAAGAGCAGCAAGTGCTCCTAATCACTGAGCCATCTTCCCTCAACTCTCTGTAACTCCAAGACATTCATTCCCTAGGCCCAATGGTATAAAGACCAGCTTGATCCACTCACTTGAATCCCACCATCATTCTCACCCCCGGCCTCCTGCAACTCTCAGCATCTGAAACATCCATTCTCCTCTTTCACTCCTTTGACCCTGTGGCCAAAGGACCCAGCTCTGCCCCCTCCTCATCAGTGGCTCTGCTCAGCAGCTTCTCTTCCCAGCTTTCTTGTTTCTTTCACCTCATCTCCCTAACTCTGAGTGGTGGAGGCTGTAGGGCATTTTCTGTGGGCTCTCTTCTTATTTGTGGCTTTGCCCACTTGCAGATCTTAAGCTGGACAGTACCCAAATTCTGACCCATGTGGAGCCATCCCTTGACTGCAGATTTGGGCATCTCTTCTTCTCCACTTGAACGTCTCAGAAGCTCCCCATTCTTGTAGGAACCAGAGTGATGGTGATCCACTTACAGGCCTGACCACATCAGTCACTGACAACTGAATTCTTTTATTTTTTAATTTTATTTTTATTTTACTTTACTTTTTTTTTTTTTGAAACAGGGTTTCTCTGTGTAACAGAAACCTGGCTGTCCTGGGCTCTCTTTGTAGACCAGGCTGGCCTCAAACTCAGAGATCCACCTGCCTTTGCCCCCCTACATGCTGGGATTAAAGGCGTGTGCCACCACACCCAGCGACAAGTGAATTCTTTAAGTTACTCAGAGAGACCACAGTAGTATCATCTGTGACTCTGCAAAGTGTATTCAGAACTTACACAGACATGCTCTGGAGCTCCTTACAGACGAAGAAGAGGTAGAGGACACAGATGTAGAGAGCTGGGTCCTAGCTAGGTTATAGAGCATCAGTGAGATATAGACTAATGGAGAATTTGGGGCTGTTTCTGTTCAATCTGATTTTTATTGTTTTAATATTTTTTTCAAGAGGAAGTTTATGGGCTTATAAGAGGAAATTGCAGCTCTAAAACCTATACGCAGATACTTGATTTTAAAGAAAACTGATTTACTTTTATTTATGTGCGTGTATGCGGGTGAACATAAGTTTATGTGTCCAGGTAGCAGGTGAGTAGAGACAGCCTGAACCTCAGAGCCCGCTTCAGTGTAATGGCTAATCTTGGTGTCATCTTGACATACCTGTGAAGAGAGAACCTCAGTTGAGAATTGCTTCCATGACATTGACCAGTGAGTATGAGTGTGTGAGTCACTTTTATGATTGCTAATTAATGGAGGAGAGTCCACCTCATTGTGGGCAGTGCTATCCTTACGCGGGTTGAAGGGCTCTCTAACAGACCCCAGCATTGCAAACATGGCGCTGACATGTTTTGCCCTTTTCCATTATCTCTCCCTTGCTACAAACACTCCTAAAGCTAGCCCCCAAGGTTCATTCCATTATTTGACCACTGACTCATTCCTGGGACTAGGCACAAAGAGCCAGCAATCAAAATCCATTGTTTGGCTGCACTGTCTAGCCTGTCCAATCAGGACTTGCCAACTCACCCAAGCACAGGCTTCCCCCATTTTCTCCTTACAAAACCCACTCCTGCAGAAATAAAAACAAAAATCACCTGCTTTTTGCTGCCTGCCTTTGCTTGATCCAGAGGCACCCCGCACACACACACACACACACACACACACACACACACACACACACACACACTTGCCCCTCTGCTGAGAATTTGGTGTCTGCATATGTGCTGTACCACAGCCCTTACACGGGTGTATCTTGGGCTGTATATAAAAAAAAGCTGAGCAAGCCAGAGAAGGAAGTAAGCCGTAGGAAATAAGCAGAGGAAGTAAACATGGTCACTACTTCAACTCCTACCTTGACTTCCTTCCTTCAGTGAAGGGCTATGACCCGGGAGTTGCAAGATGAAATGAACCTTTACTTCCTCCAGTTGCTTTTGGTCAGAGTATTATATCAGAGCAACAGAAAAGGTAACAACACTTAGGGAGAGAAGCATGCTCAGGGAGGTACTGACCCTGTCTTTGATGTTCTGATCCAGGCTCCTGAAGACTGTAGCCATGCTGTTTCTGAGGGGAGGAAAGACAGAGACAGAGAGAAAGACACACACACACACACACACACACACACACACACACACACACACACA
>CAJQZJ010034110.1:586508-604933 GCA_907164525.1 Lophiomys imhausi | reverse complement strand
ACACACACACACACACACACACACACACACACACACACACACACACAGAGAGAGAGAGAGAGAGAGAGAGAGACAGAGACAGAGACAGAGACAGAGACAGAGAGAGAGACAGACAGACAGAGAGAGCGGGAGAGAGATCCTCTGGACAGTGAAGGATCCACCTATTCATGTTCTTTTCCAATGTAAACATCCTATGCAGTGTCTAACCCAGCCATGTCCTTTAGGGAGCTCTGATACTCTAGGCCTTCTATACCTCTACCTCACAGTCCCAGGTCCAGGTAGCAGGTGAGTAGAGACAGCCTGAACCTCAGAGCCCACTTCAGTCATTCAGAGTGGCTATTCTAATCAGCAGAGCCTGCCAACCTTGTCTCATCCATTTCCTCCCCATAAACTCCACACTCAAGACTCTAATCCACTCTGTCTCCACATACACACAGATGACAAGCCCTGGTCTCAACCTATATGGCTTCATGTAACCTAATATGCACATTTCCCTGGGAAACTTGTGGCGCACTGTTTTCTCATTGGTCACTGTTTCATGATTGGAAAACCTTGTTGTGCATGAAAAGAGTTGAGGAAGCAGGTGACATAGATAGATCTGGACTGCTGAGGCCAGGCCACAGGCATTTCCTGAGGGATGATGGGGTCCTGGGATACCCATATCACTCATCCAGGATGCTGGCCTGGTGGCAGGTGAATATAGTTTAGTATCATTATTGCCCTGGCTTCTTTCTTCCTGAGAGCCTTCACTCTTTTAGCTTACTTTGTTCAGACTAAGATCATTGAATGATCTTTGAACATGTGACCATGGAAGGTCACTCAGTGGCCCTGATGATGCAGCTATACCAAGGACTTGTTCTTGCCCCCAATTCTGGACATCCAGGGTATACCCATGCCATGCTTGTTAAGTGACTGCTGCCTGGATTCTCACATACCCTGGCCATAGCTCAATACAATCCCTCCAGTTCCATGCACAGGCCCAGAGCTGAGGCTCACAGGAACAAGACAAAGCAGATTGCAAACTGGGTTGTGATACCAGCTCCTCCAATGGCCCCAGAACCACTCGTGAAGATTCGTTCGTGCCTGGATTCCCTGCTGAAGAAGGAGGCATGGGTGAGCTTTGATCTTCTGTAGGGTTGTGCTACTCTTCCTTAACATCTTCAGAGTCCTCACCTCTGTGGTGGAGTTCAGCCACTAAATCACTCACTATCACAAGACCTTAGACTTCCAGAACCTCGGATGAAGGCTCCAGTCCACCTGGATACTCTTGTCCATCAGAGTCTATCTCTGGCAGGACCCATATTCCTCTTACACAGGATGTCCTCAGCAGACCAATAACAGGACACAGGAGGACAATGAAGCCTAGTACCCAAGAGATTTAATTAGAGACAGTATCATGGACAGACTGTACATGAGACCACATAGAAGAAGAAATGTCTGAGTCTTGTATCCTTGTCTCTACTAGATGGACACTAAATATCAGTGTGGCCTATATGCTGCCAAAAGGGCTAGAAGGAATGGGTCAGAGATGTGGTTGTTGGACCCTTGAGTCACACCCTAATCCCACTTGGTCATACCTCACAGCATACCTACATGCAAATTCGGGGAGATACCTTGGCATTTGACTATCCTGCCAACTGCACTCTGTTATGTAGGGACTAGATGTCTTTGCCAGTGGAACAGGGTAGCGTAGAGACTGATCATTTGGGACATATGCTGGGGTTGAGGGAGGGCCAAAGCAGTAAAAAGAAATGTTCTGGGAGGCAGAAGCAGACAAATCTCTGCAAGTTCAAGGGCAGCTTTGTCTACATAGGAAGTTCCTGGCTTGTCAGGGCTAAATAATAAATAAATAAATGAATACATAAATACATATAAGAATTAAAATAAATGTCTTAAAGAGATTTTTCAGGACTGTGATGGCTGGATTTCACTGTAATTATATCTCACAGGATAAATCCCATCCACCCTGAAGAAGCAGATATCTGTGTCATTTTTCTTCACATCTTTGATGTGCAGGGAACAATTTTCTGTGGCTTCCCCCCAAAGATGGAATTGACACTGGATTGCTTTCTGCCCTGGTTGTTTGGGGTCATTTGTGGCCACCAAAGAGTCAAGATCTGTACTGAACCCTTTCTGGAACCATTACCCAAGGACAGAGGGAGTAGAGGTCCAAAAGTGGGTAGAAGACATTGCAGGGCACACAGACACATAGGCCCTCCTCGACGGTCACTGACTTAGGCATCTGTTAGTGTAACTTTATATAATTGCATTTGTTTCTCAGTTTCTCTCTTAACAGGCTATCACTCAAATAATTGAGACTCTATTATTTGTTAAACAGGCTTCACAACACAAGAACTGACCAGTGATTACTCTATTCTTAACCCCTAAACAAAGCTGGCTTCCTCCTAGCATAAAGCCCCGAGATATTTGTACTTTGTGGCTTTCCTGCTTAGGCTGGCTCTCTCCTGATGTCTCCTGCTCCTCTGCTTGGGTCTGAATTTCTCCACTTCCTCTTCTAACTCCTCCTCCCCTGGGGGTCAGGAAGTACAGCCCTATTCTCTGCCCTGTTTAACAACTGTCTGTAAACTGCTTTATTGGCATATCAGGGGACAGTTGGAGAGCAGTGTTTACACAACATTGAGACATGAGATTCTCAGAACAAAGACTGCAACCAGATATGGGGGGTACAGAAATCAGCATTTAAATTTCACAATAACCTTATGCCTACAGGCATCATCAGCTGGTATCCTGGATCCTGAGCCAGGGACCTTGAAAAGCAATGAGAAGTATCTGGCATGTCCCTCCAGTCCTTGTACCAGTCTCCCATTCATTTTCCCGCCGCAGCGGCAGCAACAGTAGCAGCAGCCACAGTATAGCACAGTGGAAGTCCCTGAAGTCTTGTGAGTGAGCAGAGGAGATTTGAGCAGTTTAAAACAGGTTGTTGTGACTGATAGTGCCAGGGTTTGGTGTTACAGATTCACAAGAATCTCTGGGAATGAGGTTGAAAATTGAGTGACCACAGAAGGGAAACTTCCTGCACACACATTACCTGGTCTGTTAAAGCTCTTGGAGAACAAAAGTTCCATGGGAGGCTTCATGAAGACCACACTCAGGGAAGAGGACCTGCTCCCAGCTCCTGAACCCCATCTGTGTCTTCCTCCCACTCCATCTAATGCCCTGTGTGGCCACCTACAGCTTCTAGATGCTCTGGATGGCCAGCCTGTCGGAGGCAGGAGTCAGGAGAAGCTCACAGAGAAACCGTGAGGAAAAAAGCATAAAAATGCACCCCTGGGGTGAGGGGATGTGGCCATGAATGAATTGATAAATGAGGAAGGGAGAATGTGAATGAATGCAACATGCCCTTGGGCAGTTTCCCCTTGCTGGGAGGTGGAGTCAAAAGAATGTGACTGTGTCTGGAGAGATGGTACATAAGGAGATGTTCAGTATAACAAGCACATTAGCGTTGCCCTAATCCAATACCACCATGTTCTTATTGGGAGATAGAGAGAGACACAGAGCAAACAATGTTGGGACACAGGAGCTGTCACCTGCAGGTCGATGAGACAGAGGCAGGGAGGAATCTGCTCAGCACACATCCTAGTAGCTCTGATTGTTCTGGGATCTTTTCCAGAGAAGACTGCTCAGAGATGGATTGAAGCCCATATAACGTCCTTATTAGCTGGCTAGCAGCTACTCTGTGTGTTCAGGATTCCAGTGTAGCCCTTAGCCTTTCTCAGGATGAGTTTTTAAACACAAAAACAATATCCTGGGTTAACACTCTTCAGTTAAGAAGAGCAGCCATATGTGGAACTACAGAAGTTAAAAAGCAATGTTAATACATTTAGGGACTTCCAAGAATTTTGATGGATTAGGTCTTTGTTTCATTTTGTCAGGTAGTACTGTCTACATAATGAGTTTTATGGCCTGAATGGTACTTTCATCATGGAGTCAGCTATGCTCGGCTCTGGAAGCCGACCGAGGTCTGGGGACCTGTTCCATGGTGGCTGTGATTCAACTCTGCAAGGCACTTGCTCTATGTGCCTGAATGATTACCATGTACCCCAATATATACCTATGACTGCTGATTGGCTGCAGAGTAGGGGCCCAGCCATGTGTGGCTGCTTGAGAAAATTAGGAAAACCACTTCTGGGAGGCCAAGTCTGTGCTGTGCCCTCCTTCCAGTTTGTGTCTGGTAGTCAGATCTTGTCTGGCCAGCCCAGAGCTCTTGCCCTTAGAACTGACAACAGTCTAGGAGGACCCTGGGTGGGAACGAACACCCTGGCCTCAGAATATACAGAGATCTCCCAGTCCATCAGTGTAGCCAGAATATTCTTGAGCAATGCAGGAGGTCCCTAAATATAAAGTCCCTTGAGCAAAGCAGGAGGTCCCTAAATATAAAGTCCCTTAAGATCTTCTGACTGGAAAGTGTGCACTGTTAAAATCAGCATGAACCTCTCTTGATGGCCATCAGCATGGTAGCTACTCATTCTTGAACATCCTCAGTCATCTTTTCATCCTGTCATACTTCGGGCACTTGGTCACCCTGATACCACCCTACCACCTGGTTATCTTCTCATTTCTTTGTCATCTCATCAATCTGTCATCCCTCAGTTGCCTGGCCAGTCTCTCAATCACCTGTTACATGCATGGAGATATGGCTTTTATAGTAATTAAATCTAATGATTCCTTTTTCCTCCCCACAAAAGGAAAAGGAGCCTGCATCGCCCTTCTGCATCTCCAGTGTTCAGTTATTATTCTATGGGTCCCAAGGATGTGAAACTGTTCCTGGGTCTCCTTTTGAACTGGTTGCTCTGTGCTGATTGTGGTCACTAGAGAGTCATGATCTTGTTGGCCCCTACATAAAACCAGTATCCTGAGATGTGGCCAGCTCTAGGGTCTGAGAAGGAAAGAAGAATGTGTAGGGCATGAGGATGTACAGCTGTGTACCAATTTCTGCACTTCAAGCATCTCTCCATGATTGTGTTCCTCACATCCTGTATCAAAAAGAGGATCCACTTCAAGTGCTCAGACATCTGCTTAGCATTGAGAAGGGTCCTAGGTTCCTGTGATTGAGCAGAGACAGAAGGTCGTGAAGAGAAAATACTGAGGAAAGCACCGAAGCTGAGAAGGCTCCAGAAACTTTAATTCACAAGAGAGGAACCCCAGACAATAGGGAGCTAGAAATTCTGTCCTCTACACAGACCTGATGGAGATCAGAGAGACATCAGGGACCTGTGGAGAGTTAGGCAGAGACCATTTCCTACCCCAGCACCCCTGTTGGACCTGAACTAGAATGAGGGTCTAGGGTCGTCCTATGAAATTATTTTGTTATCCCATTTAATGAGTTAAAACCAAATCTTTAAACATTATCATCGAGTGCTTTGGTATTCAACTAATTCTGACTCTGATTTTTTGAGTCAAGGTCCTGCTATATAGCCCAGGCTAGCTTTCCACTCATAGCACCCTGCCTCAACTAGGTCCCTCACAGACTGCTGGGTCTATGTGAGTGTCAGGGATAGAGGAGGCTCTTGGGTGGACTATCTAGCTGATGGGGTGGAGGGCTCCTAGATGGACTAAATCTGGCATCTATTCATTTTCTCATCCAGCAAATACACAGTGAACTCTGGGCTTTGCAGAGTTCGACACAAGAAGAAACATTTGTGCTATGGTGCCCACTCAGAGCTGTCCCTGTGTCTTCCATCTGATCCTCACACATACATACTGCTGTCCTCAGAGCTGTTGGCACTGGGGAGTTCACCAGCTGTTATGCCAGTAAATTTGGTATATTTGTAAAGCATGAGCTTGGGGATTCTTTTTCTCACAGCTGATCATTACTGCTGCCCTGGGTGTGGTATGGGTGGAAGCCATATGTGAGCCCTCACCATGATGTCTGTGCTTCCTTCCTCATGGCAAATCTACATCTGCCAGTTGGGTAAGCATCAGAAGGAATCACATTATCAGTATAAGTGGACTGTACAGCAAACTTGAGGGTTTGGTTCAGCTCACATGGCTCTCAATTCTTCATAGCATTTGGAGTTCACAGGATTTGAAAGTTTCTTTTTTACCATTTCAGCCATTTCTAATTGGTATGTGCTGGTATCTTATTCCAGTTTTACTCTGTAACTTCATAATGGTCAATAGTAGTAAGCTTGTTTTAACATGACTATTACCCCATTTTTCTCCTCTATAGGGAGGAGGTGGTTTTGCAGTGGTCATGGGAAATATGCATTATATTGTTTCAATTGCCATGGTGCACAGGTGAGTGGCGTTAATGTGCTCACTGTGTTGTATTATCATCACCACCATCAGGCCCTCTTCCATGTCCTCGCAGTAGAGCTCTGTGGCCTCGAGAGGGCACCTTATGCCTTGGAACCCCAGGGCTACCATCCAAGGACCTATGCAGAACCTCTAGGTTGGGAAATAGTACCAGATACCAACCTGGTGCCTTCTCAGCTTCAGTGGGTTCCTGGGTACTTTCTGTTCACATGATCTTCTGCCTCTGCTCCCCCCCAGAACCCTTCTCAATACTGCTGCCCCAGGTGTGAGCATGGATGAAGATGAGTTAGTTTGAAGTGAAGATCTGTTGCTAGGACACAGAGTGACTCATGCTCTGAAGCCTCAGCCTTGCACTGCCTCTCTCTGCCTCCCTCTGTTGTAAATCCCCACCTCCTTCTGTGAGTGCCAAGTTCTAGGCTAGCTTCTGCCTCTGAGATGGATGTGGTTGGCTCTGACTGTTAAGAGGTCACAGGTTTTTAAACTGAGAGCAGTGAGCATCACTCAAGTATTTTAATTGCATCAAAGAAATGACCATATTCACATTTTTGAGAGGCTGGCCTTTTCTACAGCAACCAGGTTGAGACTAACTGAAAAGCTGATAATACTATCTAGCCTGTATTTTTCACACTAAAGACCAACCAATGTCTATATATTCTACTTAACATCTTTAGACTCTTTTAATGTACATTTTTCCTTTATATGTGTTTCTGTGCTGCTAATTTCCTGAGTAAACTGGTTTTTACTTGTTTGTTTTTAGATTGAGACATAGTCTAGATTTCTTTTAGTTTACTTTTCAGATTATCTTTTATCACAGGCCTCATTCTTGTGATTCTGCCACCTGGGAATAATTTTTCTGAGAAATGCTGCTTGTAACTTGCCTTTACCAATCACACCAACCTGTAGCCAAGTTAGTAATGTACTTTGAAGCCTCTTGGAATTATGCACTCATTCTGCTTACACACTCTGGTCTCAGCCTGGTTAGAATTAACTGACATTTAACAAAAACAATGCAACCAACTTTACTATACTTTGGACTTCCAAAGTTGCTACTTCTACAAGCTCAACTGAACACACAACTTTGATTTCACATATTCCCCCATTTCTCTTTAGTTACCCATTCATGCCCTTGACTCAGAACATAAGATGTAGTCACTGGACCTGAAGTCATTTACTGGAAGTAGAGAGGCATTGGGAAAAGTGTTGAAAACAGCTGTGGCCTTAGATTAATAATATCTGGTTGTGGCTGTGTGTTGATAATATCTGGCTGTTTTGAGACAATAGGATTAGGAAACCAATTTCTTCCTTCGTGAGACTTAAAACAAAAGTTCCTCATCCTTTTTGATACCATATTTCTGTGCTACTATATTCAGTCAATAGAGAGGATGGACTTTGATTGCTAGGTCATATCTCTTCATACAAAAAAATCAGACTTGCTGGGCATGGTGGTGCACACCTTTAATTCCAGCACTTGGGAAGCAGAGGCAGGTTTTCTCTGTGTAACATCCCTGGCTGTCCTGGAACTCACTCTGTAGACCAGGCTGGCCTTGAACTCACAGAGATACACCTGCCTCGGAAAAAAAAAAATCAGGCTTATAGCTGGGCATGGTGGCAGATGCCTTTAATCCCAGCACTTTGGAGGCAGAGACAGGCAGATCTCTGACTTCAAGGCCAGTCTGATCTACAGATTGAGTTCCAGGACAGCTATAACTACATAAAGGAATTCTGTCTCAAAACAAATAAACAAACAAAGCCAAAACAAACAAAAAAATCAGGCTTACTCTTGGCACCACGTTATGGGAATTTAAATTGAATCTTGGGGTTGTTTTGTTTGTTTGTTTGTTTGCTTGCTTGCTTGTTTTTTAAGACAGGGTTTCTCTGTGACTCTGACTGTCCTTGAACTAGCTCTGTAGACCAGGCTGGCCTTGAACTCAGAGAGATCTGCCTGCCTCTGTCTCCTAAAGGCTGGAATTAAAGGTGTGTGTCACCACTGGCCAGCAATTTGAATCCTCTATATTGCTAATATTAATTATTTGCAAAAAGTTAAGAAAGAATCATACTTTGCACTAAATGTTTGTCTTAGAAGTGAGTTCCTTTTGTGCTGTTTTCTTTATAAGTTGATATTTAATTATTTGTGTATTTCATTCTCTCTATGTGTGTGTATGTATATATTTATGTCATGTTATACACCTGTAAGTCAAAGGACAACTTGACAACTTGTAGGAGTTGGTTTCCTTCTACCAAGGGAATTCCAGAAATAGAATTCAGGTTGTCAGGCTTCTCAACAAGCTCCTGTACCTGTGAGTCATCTTGATTGACATTCTTTAAAAACAAACATAGTCTTTTGTTAATTCTTTGAGAATTTCATACAATGTACTTTTATCATATTCACTCCCAATATCTCCTACTAACCCTTCCAAGATCTATCCCCCACCCTGCCCACCTTCTAACTTCATGTCCTCTTTTTGTTTCTTTGACATGGTTGGCCTGCCAGGAGCCACACTTTTAAAGAGAACTGACCCTCAAGACTGGAGAGATGGCTCAACAATTAAGAGCACTTGTTGCTTTTGCAGGACCTGGGTTCACTTCCCACATGGTGGCTCATAACCAACTGTAATGCCAAAAGACCAATGCCCTTTTCTTCCCTGGGCACCAAGCAAAAACATGGTACACATACATACAGGTAAAGCACACATACACAAAACAAAATAAATAAATCTTTAAAATAAATAATATGTGGGAAGGAGATTAACTTACCTATCATTTTATATAGCTACTATTAGAAAAAGAAAAAGAAAAGTGGCTCTCCCTCTCCCAGAAGTCATTAGCTGTCAAAACCTCCTAAGGGATGAGGTCTAATGAAGCACTTTCCATTCTGGGCTAAAATGTTGACTGGCTTCATCTTACACAAGTCTTGTTCAGGCAACCATCGCTACTGTGAGTTCATGAATGCAGTGGTCCTGTTATGGTCTGTTTTGCTCTGGTTTTCCCTGATCTCTGGTTCATTTTCTTTTCTTTTTTTATTAAATTTATTTATTGCTTCAGGTTACATCTCCATCATAGTGTCCTCTTTCGACCCTTCCCAGTCCCACCCTCCCACCCTCTATCCCCTATCCCTTCCATCCCACTCCTCTGGAGTGGAGTGTCCCTACATAACAGTCCCTCACCCCATTTCAGCAGTCCTATGAGGGCCAAGAGCCACCTCATACACTGGGGGCCTACAAGGCAGCACCACTAGGGCAAAGTGTCTCATTGATAGGAAGAAAAAGCCTATGTTCCTGTTCCCTTTGGTACATTGGTTGTAGTATAGATACCCTGTACTATATAGCTAAAATCTGACTATAAGTGAATAGATGCCATGTGCATCCTTCTGAGTCTGGGTTAGCTCACTCAGAATGGGCTTTTCTATTTCCATTCATTTGGCTGCACATTGCATAATTTCCTTGTTTCTGATAGCTGAGTAGTATTCCATTGTGTAGATGTACCATAGTTTTTTAATCCATTCTTCAGTTGAGGGACATCTGGGTTGTTTCCAGTTTCTAGCTATTACAAATAGGGCTGCTATGAACATAGATGAGGAAACTTCCTTGTGATTCGGTGAGGAGTCATTTGGATGTATACCCAGAAGTGGTATTATGGCTGGGTCCCGAGGCAGAGATAGTCCAAGTTTTCTAAGATATCACCAGACTGACCTCCATAGTGGTTGCACAAGCCTGCACTCCCACCAGCAATGGAGGAGGGTTCCCCTTTCTCCACACCCTCGCCAGCATGTGCTGTCATTTGAGCTTTTGATCTTAGCCATTATGACAGGTGTGAGCTCCCACAGCTCCAGCTCCCACGGCTCTGCTCTGGCTCCAGCAGCCCTTCGCTACATAACCGGAGAGCCTGCGTGGGATCTGAGAGCCCAGGAGGCTGGTGAGTAACCCTGTCTGGGGGTTCGGAGCTTCCGGCTGGGTATTAGAGTGGCTCTTACCCTGACCCTCTGCTGGTGATGATACCCAATTCCGGGGTTCCACGGCTTCTATGCGGATCTTGCTGGTCTGTTTTTTCTGAGTGTCGAAAGAGGGGATGAGAGTCCTGCCCAGGGACTTTTAATGGTCCCTGGGTAGCTGGGTGAAACCCAGGGGGATCGAGTCACTCAGTTTGTTGATCAGAGTCTTAAACTCTGTGGCTTTATGGCTGTTTTCCCCGAGTTCAAAATACGTCTGTGCAGGCCGCAGCCATCTTGGATCCCTCATTTTTCTTTTCTTTCCTTCCTTCCTTCCTTCCTTCCTTCCTTCCTTCCTTCCTTCCTTCCTTCCTTCCTTTCTTTCTTTTTGGTTTTTTGAGAAAGGGTTTCTCTGTGTAACAGTGCAGCCTATCCTTGAACTCTGTTTGTAGACCAAGCTGGCCTCAAACTCACAGAGATTCACCTGCCTCTGCCTCCCAAGTGCTGGGATTAAAGGCGTGCACCACCATGCCCAGATGATGTCTGGATCTTAAACTCTTTCCATACCCTCTTCTGAGAGATGATCCCTGAATCTTGTGACCCATTTGTGGTTGAGCATTGCACAGTCACTTCATCTCTTCACTTTGAACAGTTGGGAATTTCTTTTTTTTTTTTTAACAGACTTGATTCACTTTATTTTTCTTGTATAAAAAACCCTTATGTGGTAGCCACAGCTGAAGCCTGGGTCCTCTGAACAGAGACTCTGCTGTGGGTTTTCACAAGATGGTCAGTGAATTCCTGATAAAGAGACTTGGTGAACACTGTCTCTTTCCAGAGGTCAGGGGTCAGGTAGATGTAGGTCTTGGAGATGGCGTCAAAGGTGGCCTTGGCAAAGTTGCCTAGAGTGTCAGTGCAGCCCCTGGCTGATGTGTAGCAGTCATCGATACCGGCCATCAGCAGCAGCTTCTTGGGCACAGGAGGAGAGATGATGCCAGTGCCTCCGCAGGCAGGGATGAGTCTCACCAAAACAGAGCCACAGCGGCCTGTCACCTTGCATGGAACAGTGTGGGGCTTCCCAATCTTGTCCCCCCAGTAGCCTCTCCGCACAGGGATGATAGAGAGCTTGGCCAAGATGACGGCCCCTCGAATGGCAGTGGCTACCTCCTTGGAGCACTTAACACCGAGACCAACATGACCATTGTAGTCCCCAATGGCGACAAAGGCCTTGAACCTGGTGCGCTGGCCAGCCCGAGTCAGCTTCTGCACTGGCATGGTCTTTAGAGCCTCATCCTTTAGGGATGCACCCAGGAAAAAGTCAATAATCTCTGATTCCTTAATGGGCAGAGAGAACAGGTAGATCTCCTCCAAGGACTTGATCTTCATGTCTTTAACCATGTGGCCCAGCTTGGTGACAGGGATCCACTCCTTGTCTTCGGCTTTACCTCCACTAGCCCCACAGCCTCAACTGGGGCTATGGCCCCTAAGACCACTGCTGAATCCTCCACAGAAGTCACCACGGCCTCCTAATCCTGGGCCCCCGGGGCCTCCGGGCCCTCCCACTGCACCGCCATCATCCGCCATTTGGTGTCTTCCCAAAGAAGAAGAAGCAGGAATTTCTGAGTTAACCAGCCCATTGCATTAAGAGACATCTCTGGTGATCACAGAACTATGCTCATCTATGAGTAGAGAAACAGGAATTTAGAGGGCAGTTTGATACCATGATCCTTTAGCAAAATAATAGTAGTAGTCACCCCTAGGTCTTGTAAGTACCCCAACTATGGATTTCTGGCTAGATTCTCAGCATACCTGATATGTATTTTCTCCTACAGAGCAGGCTTTAAATCCAATTAGAAAGTGGTTAGTCACCCCTAGAAGGTTCAGGCCATTACTCAACCATTGGGTATATGTTGCCATGCTGGTCATTATTACAGCTCACAGAGTTCTTAGCTGGGCAAAACTGTTGATGATTCCCTCATGCTCATAGCAAACTACTTGACACCTTCCCATACTACAAAAGCTAGCCAGCAGGGAGAAAACTTCCTAGTCAGTGTGGACTTGATTTCTCCATGTTCTATGACCAATATTTATAGTGTCTTAAGCAATATGGTCTTACCATCAAGTTCTGGTGGCCAACCAAGAGCAATGGCAATAGCTTATATTGGTTTGGGGGTCTCTGGAATAACTCTGACTCCAGAGGAAGTATACCAGTGGTGGTTTGAATAGGAATGACTCTGTTGACTCATGTGTTTGAATGCTTGGCCCATAAGGAGTGGCACTATTAGGAGATGTGGCTTTGTTGGAGTGCTGTGGCCTTGCTGGAGGAAGTGTGTCACTGTGGGGGTGGGCTCTGATGTCTCAGAAACCCAAGTCAGTTCTTTTCATGCTGCCTGCAGATCAAGATGTAGAACTCTCAGCCCCTTCTCTAGCACCATGTCTGCCTCTGTGCTGCCATGTTTTCTGCTATGATGATTGTAGGGAGTTAGATTAATATAAATTAGATTTAGTAAATGTCTAGGTCTGATACAGTATCTTAATCCGAGGCATGAAGATCAACTTCACTGTGAACAATTAGTTTATCAGCTTATGGATGAAGTCACGTGAAACAGGGGAGTCTCTATGGACTGAAAAACAAGGTTGAAGCCAGGTGAAACAAGGAAAGACTTTATGACCTGGCATTCTTTTTGGCTGCTAAGTGGGCAGAGCCCAAATTAAGCTGAAACAGGTGGAACAAGGAGTGATCCTATTTAAGGACAAGTGCATGAGCCTGGGAGAGGGTGTGCTAGGGGCTCCATGCTAGAGAGCCCATGCTAGCAAGTCTGCACGCTAGAAAGGACAAGTAGTTTGTATCCACTGATGGAGAAAGTGCTGGTGGATTAATGGCCAGATCTCCCTGGGGCAAAAAGAAGCTGATGAGCAGAGAAAGCCTCAGCAAGACAAGCAAAAGGCCAAGGGCTAAACCCTGTGGCTCAGCTTTTGCCTAGAGGGGTTTGACCTGTCCGAACAGTGGCCTGAACAGAACTGTGGCCAGCTTTAAAGACTGAGGCAGAGCGGCAGAGTTGCTGATATTAAGAAAGTAAGTTGGCCTACAGTTGGCTGAGGTCTCCCAGAAAGAAGAAAGCCTCAAGCCTTATTTAAGGTGAAACTGCCATAGCCAATTTACCCTGACGAATCTACATCTGAGATATTCCAGAATAAAGACTGCTAAGTGCATTAAAGCGTCTACCACAGAGACTGTTTTCCTGGTGACTGAGGACCTGCCCCAGAGACTGTATCCTTCTAAAAGGTTATGAAAATAGTTGTAATAGTTATCAATAGGTTTAGTGATTAGGTCTTAGGGGTTGTAGGAATTTATAGGAATAGTAGTTAAGTAAGTGTATTTGTATAAGTGAATATAGTTATTAATAAATAAGTGTTTAATAATTAAAAAGTATGGTCATATATGATAATTAACTAAACCTCTGAACTATAAGCCAGCCCCAGTTAAATATTTCCCTTTATAAAAGTTGCTGTGGTCATGGTGTCTCTTCACATCAATAAAACCCTAACTAAGACGGAAGTTGTACCAGGGATTGGGGTATTGCTGTGATAGGCTTGACCATACTTTTGTTTGGCAGAATGTGGACTTTGGGACTTTGGATTATAAAAGCAGTTGAAGCTTTAAGTGCGGGGGGCGGGGGGGGGTGTTAATGAGCCATACTAGTAGAAACATGGAAGACAGTGGTGATGAGGGTTATTTGAACTGTGGGGGCCTAGCTAAAGAGTATTTTTATAGAGCTTTTTAGTTTCATGAGGTCGCATTTATTAATTATCAATCTTAGTGCCTGAGCTGTTCTTGTGGGTCTTCTGAGTCTGTGTTTTGTAACATCCCAGTGTGCTTTCCTGTGGTATTTCACTCCATTGTCCATGGAAATTGTCATATGAGAACATAAGAACAGGACTTGGTGAGTGAGAGCTGCAGGAGCAGGTCTCCAGTTGTTATAGTCTGATCTCAGTGGGGCCTCCAGATGTTGTAGTCCAAGAATAGCTACACAAACCACTCAGCCACTGATCTCAGCCAGTTATTGATGGTTATTAAGCACACACCTCAAAACTGGTCATGGCCAGCAAGATCAAGTTCACAGAGGTCTCAGTGTCTAACTGTGACGTTGGTCTGCTTCCAAGGCAGGCTTTTATAAGAAAAACCTCAACCAGGTAACCAGATCTAGGAAACAAACCTCATCCAGGTTACAACCAGGTTCGTGTATGAAATAAACCATATCAATCTAACAATCAGGTAACCAAGTGAGGGAAGCAAGGGGATGGCAGCATCACATCATTTAGACTAGCTAGACAAAGCATTTCTAACTGACCTTTAATTTGATTGGTGCCAAGTGGAGTTGTAGTTGGGGACTCTTTAGAGTGTCAAGATAACAAAGTAACAACAAAGTATGAATAATTTTATCTTATAACTAAAATGCAGACTGAAGACAAAAATGGCTTCAGTGCTAAGGAAGCAGAACTCAACAGGATGGGAGCAGAGAACTTCAGGGTGAGGACTTTGAGGTGGCTTGTGATCCTCTCAGGGCTGAAGGAATTGATCACAACAATCCAAAGTATTTTGGCAAGCCAAAAAAATTTACTTCTGAAGAAGGGTGCATAGCCAAACTTAAGGGAACAAGCTTGGTTTTTATAAGATCAAGTGGTCCATGCCTCATTCTCAGTGGTCAGAGGGCCACCTCACATGCTTATGTGATTGACTAACACACAGTGGCATAGTTTCTAGGAAGAAATAAAGCCTCGCATATATTTTGATTTCATGGTCCAGGAATTTGAATTTCTGCCAACAGGCTTCTTTACAATTTTTAAAAAGAAGTTTTATCTTGTTTAACCCCTCTGATAGAAAAGATAGTGTTAGAACACAGGCCTGCACCTTTAGGTCAGATCCTACCACAGGTATCAGGCCACGCCCCTACTCCTCTCTCAGGGACAGAATTAATAAGCAGTATCTGGCAGTTGTAACTGCTTAAATTAATATTTATACAAATAAAGACACCGAAGGCATAAACTGAGGTTAAAAACCTGCTAGCTCAGCGAGGTAACTTTATTTTCTGAAGTATATACAAAATATCTATTTATAAGCCTGGTTCTACAACTAAACTACTAGCTCTTTAGAAATCTCTTTGTATCATTCTACCTAGATGTCTTTCTCTTGATCTCCTCCAAACCCATGAGGGCTCCTCAGCTCTCTTTCCAGGAGTTGTTTCACCTGTGTCCTGCCAGCTGCTTCTCTGTTGTTCCTGCAAGCCCAGAGAGACGGTCTCTATCTCTTACCAGGAGCTCCTTCCAAAAAGGCTCTTCCAAGCTAAAACAGAGAGCTCTCAATCAAAGGTTCAACTGCATATCAAAGAAATCTCTAGTTCTTCACCTACACCCTTGGCAGGCTGAACCATGTTACTGTCATGGTGGGGTACTCTAAGCCAAGTCAGTAGGAGATGAACCATTTCACCTTTACAATGGGGTAGTGACAGGCCACCCAGCTGACTTTGCCTCAGGTTTTAGAGCAAAGACCGCAAGACTTCTCTCAAGCAACTTGCCTTAAAAGGATGCTTAAAAGGAAGGAACTTCCCATCCTTTAGCATTCTATCTGGAGGCTTTTAAAGTCACTCCCAAACTCCATCTCTTCAGGGCATACCTAACTGCATGTGATACGCACAATATCTATTTAGGCTTTTATATTTTGCTAATGATTAGATTTTCTATGTACAATAATCAAATATTCTGTAACAGTTCTTAACTTGTGATACCTGGCTCCTTCTTGTTTCTTGTCACTTAAGGTTTGTTTGTTGATCAGAACCATGTGATGTGAAACTTCCTGCCACTCCCAAAAGATTATAAAAGCCAAACCTTTCCTTTGTTCTGGGGATTGAGCTGAGGGTCCTTGTGAAAACATCTGTAGGATTTGGTCCCGCTCCTCTGGCCTCCAGCCCCTGATCCCTCAGATAGCGCCTCTGTCTCTCCCTCTGACCATCTCTTCCTCTCTCTCATTCTCAGTAGTGATCCTTTCTCTGTTTTAATTGGAAGCATCTCCTTCCCCTGGAGTTCCTATTGTGTTTAACTCTTCTTGTAATGTTCTGTTTATGTCTAATGATCAGGTCCTGCCTCTAGGCCCTTTCATTATCAAGGGGATATTTGTGTCAGCTTTCCTTTGTTTAAACCACTGCAGTCAAAACTACCCTTTGTTTACATTTCTCATTGATGACTCCATTGCCTCCTGGACTCAGAGTGTTTGGGAGCCCCTCACCCTAAGGTTTGACTCTGGGTCAAACACTAGCCTAGGTGAAGAGAAAGTAACAAAATGTACATATAAATGGAAAATTTTCTCCAAAGTGGGAATAGCCATTCTTAATCAGCCTGTCATATATGGGTAATATTTAGAACACAAAGAACAAAGGCCAGGAGATAGACACTTAGCAGTGGGCAGAGGGAGATGAAAGCCTTTGGCCAGAAAGCATGGCTTCTAGGGTAAGTGTTGAGAGAAAGTCTAATATCATTGCTTCTGATAGGTTGAATTCAATGCTGAGATCTGTTTACCGCCCCTTCTGTGGCATTCTCTTGATTGGTTAATAAAAGTTGCTTATGGCCAATTAGCTGGGCAGAAAGAGTATAGGAATGCAGGACTTCCTGAGATTAGACAGGAGCCCTGAGCACACACAGAGAACCCCTCTCCTTCCGCTGGGACACAGGAGGAGACAGACATCTTTTTTTTTTTTTTTTTTTTAAGACTTTATTTATTATGTAATACAGTGTTCTGTCTGCATGTATGCCCGCAGGCCAGAAGAGGGCACCAGATCCCATTATAGATGGTTATGAGCCACCATGTGGTTGCTGGGAATTGAACTCAGGACCTCTGGAAGAGCAGCCAGTGCTCTTAACCTCTGAGCCATCTCTCCAGCCCCGAGACAGACATCTTGAGAACGCTGGAAGGTAATCGTAGGCACATGGCAGTTTGGGATTAGGTGATTCGGGTTAATTTAGAGTAGCTAATTGAGAGTCTGCCCAGCTAAGGGCTAAGTGTTAAAACATTAAAAGGTCTTGGTGTATTTAATTATTGGGGAAAATACTGCGGCAGCTTATAGGCTCTCAGTCCAAGCAGTCCCGGGCGGTTGGACTTCCAGACTTCCAGACTCCCCTCGAGCCCAGGCAAAGCTCCCGCCAAGCTGCTGGTAATTCTACTGGCCTAATATAACAACTTATATTAATTAACAGAGTTTAGGTTACAGGTGGTGTAGGCCACCCTTGGTCCTGGGGCTCTTTCTCCAGGATAAGTTAGGCAACCAGTTAAGGCACACGGGCCAGACGGCCTACTCCTCTGCCAAGCTGCTGGCTACTCCGCTAGCCTAATCTTAGTTTATATTTACTAATAACTACAATAATTAATTAATTTGCAGTTTCAGGTAAGGCCATTCATTCCCAGCATACAACCTCCTCTAGGGATCTTGAGGTGCGAAACAAACATTTAAAAGGCACACCTTTTGAGTACGTGTGTCCTTAGAAGATGAGGTGGATTAGTGCTGGCTTTTGCTGGGGACCCTGTAGCCACAGTAAGGAACAGTGGTTAGCATTTGAATAGAATAGTGTGGCTTCTTTTTTGGGACATGTAAGAGTTTGGGGTTCTTCCTGTGAATTGAAGCTTCCTGGAAAGTGTGCTCCATGTATGTTAAAGATTTGCAAAGCTGACAAATGAGAGCTCCCTGATTGTGGAGAATTGAAATGTTCTACATCTAGAGCCAAAGTGATTTTAGGCTATATTTAGTCTCCTTTAAGAGTCTTGCATCGCTGGAGAGATGGCTCAGCGGTTAAGGGCACTGGCTGCTCTTCCAGAGGTCCTGAGTTCAATTCCCAGCACCACATACATGGTGGCTCACAACCATCTATAACGGGATTTGATGCCCTCTTCTGGCCTGCAGGTGTACATGCAGATAAAGCACACAAAATAAATAAATAAAATCTTAAAACAAAACTTAAGAAAAAAAAAAAGTCTTGCATCACCCACTTCTGTATTTGTCCCAACATCCTTTTAACTATTGGGAATGTATGCTAAGCCATATAACTCTTATAATTGTGGCCTATTTATTTCTGTTGTTTTGTATTATATTTATAGTTATAAGAAAAAGAACCATTTTTTGAACTGAAAGGGAGAGCTGTTAGGGGGAAAAAAGAAATACCTTAAACTAAAAAAAAAAAA
>CAJQZJ010034110.1:558714-586408 GCA_907164525.1 Lophiomys imhausi | reverse complement strand
GGTTGAGGGGGAGGAGGGTGGAAGGGTGGGACTGGAGGGGGGAGTAGGGAGGGGATTGTGATTGAGATGTAACTTGAAGAAATAAAAAATAAATTATTAAAAAAAATAAAAATAAAGGACTACGTTTTCAAGCAAAAAAAAATTAAACTATGAAAAAAAAAAAAGAGAAAGAACCATTTGTTGGATTGAAAAGGGAAGCTGTGTGGTGGCGCACGCCTTTAATCCCAGCACTTGGGAGGCAGAGGCAGGCGGATCTCTGTGAGTTCGAGGCCAGCCTGGTCTACAAAGCAAGTCCAGGACAGCCAGGGGTGTTACACAGAGAAACCCTGTCTCGAAAAAACAAAAAAAAAAAAAGAAAAGGGAAGCTGTTGGGGGGGAAGAGGGTGGAAGGGTGGGACAGGAAGGGGGAATAGGGAAGGGTTTGTGACTGAGATGTAACTTGAAAAAAAAATAAAGTACTTATATAAAAAAAAAGTCTTGCATCACCCACTTCTGTATTTGTCCCAACATCCTTTTAACTATCAGGTAAAACTTTTTAAATGTGTTAACAGGCCACTAGCTTCCACCAACCCAAAGCTAAGAATGCCATCAGATTACATCTACAACTTGTATCGGTTTTCTCACTTACTGTAACCCACTTACTTACCTATGTCCCTTCTAGTGTATCTAGAAAATTCCTTGATTTCACTTGTTTTTTGTTCTTTGACTATAAAAGCTGGTGTGTCTGTTTCCACATCAGACTTGTTACTCAGGGCAACCTGAACTGTGAAAGGCCACATATTTGGCTTAGAATAAATATCTTTCATCTCCTGTAAGGAGAGATTTGAGTCTTGCATTTACATCTCTGGCAAGTATTTGCTGATTCTCAAGGTCGTAATAACTTCAGGAATTCAGGGGATGTTGGTACCAAAGAGGTGATTTATAGCCATAAAGTCCTTTAGTCCACTCAGTGGAGGTTACTAAAAAATCCTTGGTGAAAATGGCCTCATTCAGATGCATTGTGTGTGGCAGCTCCCTGTGGGCAGAAAGGAAGTGCTCAGTGAGGACCTGGTACACATGTGTGCAGGTTTCTTGACTAAGTAAGGTTGAAAGACCTGGGGGAGGGAAGTTCCTCACCCGACACTCAGGATATCACGGCCACCCCAAAACTCGCAAGAGACCATCTTGATGCAATTGCAAGAGGTTTATTTCGGGGGGGAAAAGGGGGGGCTCAGTGCACTGAGGGGCACCACTCGTATCCCACACAGGGCTAGGAGCCGTGACCATGATTTGGGGGAGAGTCCAATATTTTATGGGGGAGCACCACAGATTAAGGGGGTGGGGGAAATTACAGGTGGGAAGTACCAGCCCAGCCCATCGTTTACCACAACCCAAGGGGGAGGGGAAATACAGCTGGAATGTACCAGCCCAGCCCATTAGTTAATCAGCGGGAAACAACCTACATCTGTTTGTCTCAGGAATGAATCTAATCTTGTTTTGTTATCTACTTTGTGGTCAGCCAGTTCCTGAAGCCCTGGGGGCCCGTGGCCCAATTGACCTTCATTCTTGGTTTCAACCTGTTTATGGTCAGCTAAATTCTGGGAATCACCTGGCGGCTGGCCTGGCTCTACTGCCGACTTAGGGGGTCTTTTAATAATTTTCATTCCCTTCAAGGTAACTGAGTCAGTTAATTTAACTGATTTGTTAAGAAGACAGTTGGCTGCACAGTATGCCATGAATAGACACAGAAGTGTCTAGAAACTCAGAATAGGAATGAAACGTAACAAGAATTGTTACTGTATTTTGCCAGGGGTGAGGGTAGGGAATATTGGTTTGTTTTGAGCCAGGGTCTATTGGTGTTACGAGTTACATAGGACAACTGAAGAAACAGAATGTAATCAGTCTCTGAGGCAGCAAGGAGGTCCAGCCTCAATGAACTGAACTGTGCAGAAGCATATTTATTGATAGTTACACAAAAGTTGTTTTTTGGGTAAAACAGGTTCCTCATACCAAAGACTGAAACCGTACTTTTTATTATTAAACACTTATTTATTAATAACTATATTCAATTATAACAAATACACTTACTTAACTACTATTCCTATAAATTCCTACAACCCCTATGAATGCCTTCAACCCTTAAGACCTAACCACTAAACCTACTGATAACTATTACAACTATTTTCATAACCTTTTAGAATGATACAGTCTCTGGGGCAGGTCCTCAGTCCTCAGGATCACAGTCTCTGGGGTAGACCCTTTAATGCACTTAGCAGTCTTCTGGGATATCTCAGACATAGATTCGTCAGAGTAAATTGGCTATGGCAGTCTCACCTTAAATAAGGCTTGAGGCTTTCTTCTCTCTGGGAGACCTCAGCCGTCTGTAGGCCAACTTATTTCCTTCGTATCAGCAACTCTGCCGTTCTGCCTCAGTCTTTAAAGCCAGCCACAGTTCTGTTCAGGCCACTGTTTGGACAGGTCAAACCCCTCTAGGCAAAAGCTGAGCCACAGGGTTTAGTCCTTGGCCTTTTGCTGTCTTGCTGAGGCTTTCTCTGCTCACCAGCTTCTTTCTGCCTCAGGGAGATCTGGCCAGCAGTTCACCAGCACTTTCTCCATCAGAGGATACTACAAACTACTCGTTGTCCTTTTTAGCGTGCGGACTCACTAGCATCAGCTCTCTTGGACTCATCCACTTGTCCTTAAATAGGATCTCTCCTTGTTCCACCTGCTTCAGCTTAATTTGGGCTCTGCCCACTTAGCAGCTGAAAACAATGCCAGGTCATAAAGTCTTTCTTTGTTTCACTTGGCTTCAACCTTGTTTTTCAGTCCATAGAGAGTCCCCTTGTTTCACGTGACTTCATCCACAAGCTGATAAGCTAATTGCTCACAGCGAAGTTGATCTTCATGCCCCGGATTAAGAGACTGTATCAGAAACCTAGATATTTACTAAATCAAATTTATATTAATCTAACTCCCTGCAAAAGACTCATACCCTAATCTAATCTATATGTTTCATGAAGGAGAACATCACACACCTGCAACTTTAGTCCTTACTGTGCACTGTTTGCAGTACCCAGTAAAGCAAGACATTCCAGGTGTGCCAGGATGTCTTGTGACCAAAGTCATGAAAAGGCTGTACAGCTCCTTCAAAAAGCAAGCAAGCAAACAAACAAACACTCTTTAGATAACAGAAAACAATCACTATTTTGAACAATGATTTTTTTCAAGGTCAAAGTACTAGAAACAATTCATTCTGATGTCTACCCTAGATGAAAAAAAAAATTTCATTGTAATGTTTACCCTAGACACATGATTCGACTAGAATTCCACTACAAGGGCCATGATCATGTAGTTCAGGCTGGACTCTTCATTTAGCTGAGTATGAGTCTGAGCTGACCTTTCTGCCTCCACCTCCCAAATGCTAGAATTATAGGTGTGTGCCACCCGACCCTGGTTGTTTCTGGATTGTTAGCACAGAGAACCACATGAGGCAATGGGGACAGTGTTTCCTTTAGAATGAAACAGGCTTTAGATCCTCCCCACCCCTTTTCTAAAGGTTTCTCTGTAACCCTGGCTATCCTGGAGCCCACTCTGTAGACCAGGCTGTCCTTGAACTCAAAGAGATCCACCTGTCTCTGTCTCCCAAGTGCTGGGATTAAAGGTGTCTGCTACTATGCCTGGCCAGATTGACCCTCTTTTCTTCCCCCTTTTGACTTTAGGGCAAACTGTAATTTACTCAGCCCATTTTGTCTTATGTCAAAAAAAAAAAAAAAAGCAAAACAAAACAACAACAAAGTCCCAGGTATTCTTTAATTCTTTTAAATATTTGTCCATTTATTTTATTAGTGTTTTTCGTGAATGTATGTATGTAAGTATGTATGTATGTATGTATTGTACCACAGCGTACCAGCTGCCTGTAGAGGTCAACAGAAGGCATTAGATTCACTGCGACTGGAATCATGGAGAGTTGTGAGCTACATTGTGGGTGCCAGGTGTTGGAACACAGTCCAATAATGGCGTCTTGCAAGGGGAATTCTGAACACTTGTGACAAAACTCCAAGAAAAATATCACAAGAGTCTGTGACCTCAGTTTCTTCAAAAACATGGAATTGTTCTTGGAATGTGCTTTTGTGCCCCTCGGAGGTGAGGTGGATAGGAATGAGTTTACTTTAGACTGTTCATTTCAATTGCCTATTGTCATTGTCATATACGGCTCGATGAAAAAACATTTTTGCCATGTGTGGCTTGTCCTTGTGATTATACACTTTACTCAAGTGATTCTTCTTAAACTTCAGAGTAAAAATTGTCTGATGCTCTGAATAAAATTGTCTATTTTTTATTCATTGCATGAGACTTCAGTCCACTGTTGTGGGGGCTGGGTCTCCCCTTTTCCTTGTCACTGTTGGCCACCAATGCACCTGGTTGAGGGGAGCAGGCGATGGGGAACAGGGTTGGGATAGTATGAGTATGACAGATTAAAACAACCCAGGACCAGCTGAAGAGAGGCAGATCAACTTTATGGAAGTGAATGATGCTTACACAGAATTTGGGGAAAGGGTGGGGGGTTGCAGGGTGAACACAAATCATTGGCTGGAGCTAGGTTTGTCAGGGGTGTTTCATTTGCATTTGGCATCATGGTCTTATCATAAGAAAGGGAACACAATACTTAGTTATCCTATGGGCATGGGGGTGGTACGAGGATGCTAGCAGGGAACTGTGTCAAAGGTTATACTCCAGGTATGTTAGAGGCATTCCAGGAATCCCAGGTGCTGCCGGACCAGTTCTAATCAGGAGAAAAGGAAGTTAAACTTGTAACTTTGTACATGACAATCCTCAGGTAGAGAGTATGGGGTCTGGTTGGTTCCCCGGCTCAGGCAGAGAGGAGGGAGTTGTGCTGAGAAAAGGAGTCTGCCATTTAGTGCCAAGCGCAGAGCTTTCTGGACATGTCAGACTACAATCTTAATAAATGGGTCCAACAGTCTATCTATCTCCTTTTTAGACCCTGTTCTCCCAGGTTCATACTGCCAACTACAGCACTGAACACTGGAAACCAAACTCAGGTCCTTTGCAAGAGAGGCAAGTGCTCTTAATCCATTAGCCCTCTCTCCAGCCCACAAAGAGCCATTCTGATCCTTATGACATGTAGCCAAAATGTGGGAAACTTAAATGTGTAAAAATTAAGTTGACTTCATGTTGATGTTTATTATTTCTCAGCTGCCAGACAGACACTGAAGGCTTGATGGGTCTCATTTTGCATTCACTTTCCCATGTCTAAAGACAATAGCTTTGGCCTCCCTTTGAAAACTACAGCTAAGGTAATAGCATCCTGTTCTTACATTCAAAGTCTAGGAGAGCAGTTTGAATTGAATCCTTCCTTATATTTAGTCCAAACTTAAAGCGCTCCCTCCATTGGGCTTCCCCAAACTTCATCTACTCTGCAATATTTAAATATGGCCTTTACCTCAGGCCCATGGAAATCACTGTCAGATGTGAGGTGAATGACCATGTGGCCATTGCCTTTCCAGGGCTTTCCAGTGTCTCTGCAAACTGTTGAGTCGGGCCACCCTCTTCAGGCCAAGCACCTCTGCTTGGAGACTCCAGGTGCCCACTTAGGTTTCAGTGCCTGAGAACACCCAATCTGCCAGTGAGAGAAACACAAGAGCATAAAGTCCAGAGGGAACATGCCTGCTGACATGAATTCAGCTCAAAGACACCAAATGCTAGACCCAGAACAGCAAGAAGCATCTTCTGAAGTGAGATGGAACTGCCTGAGATCTGGTTCTCCAGATCTCTAGGAAGACAGTGGAAGCAGCAGACTCCCAGATCCTCACTCCCAGGATGGTCTCATTCACCTACCCAGGAGTGGAGTATAGGGCAGAAGGGAGGCAAGGGTCTCTGCTTATAAACCTCCATATTTATTTACTATTTATATATTTGTGTGTGTGCCTGCATGTGTGTATGTGCACATACACTTAGAGACCAGAGGTTGATGCCGGGCTTCTTCCTCAGTCACTTTCTCCTGTATGTTTTTGAGAATGGACCTATCTCTGAACCTAGAACTCACTGATACATCTCCATGGACCTGCTGGCCAATGGCCCTCGGAGATCTTCCTGCCTCTGTCTCCCCACCCCTGAAGTTATAGGAGTACCCTTTGGCACTCAGCTTTTCACTTGGGTGCTGGACATGTAAAATCAGGACCTCGTGCTCTTACGGCAAGTACTTTGAACCATCTGTCTAGCCCCTGCTGTGGATTTTGGCTTTATGTCTTTAAAAAACAAAACAAACAAACAAAAAAAAAAAAAACCAGTCTATGTAGGTGAGTAAGGCCCAGAATTATTATTTTTGTTATTTTATTTTATATTGGTGAGATACTGGGGCTCAAGAGAATTCTAGGTCCAAGGTTCCAAGGGTTCTTCTGATGCCATCTGGCCTCTGAGGGTGACAGGCACACACATGATCCACAGGCATAGTTGCAGGCAGCACACTCATCCATGTAAAATAAAATAAGTAGAAACATATTTTCAATATTAGTGGGGTGGAGCTGAAACCCTCAACTCTCTTATTAAATATTTTTAAGAATGTGTATATGTGTGTATACTTGCATGAGTTTATATATACCACATACACAATACCTTTGGATGCCAGAGGGCATGAGACTCCTTCATCCCCAAACTGAAGTTACAGGCAATTGTAAGGGACCTGATGTGGGTCTGGGGAATTGAACACAGGTCCTTTGGAAGAGAAGTAAGTGTAAGTGTTCTTAGCTGGTTAACCATTTCTAATAACCCACCACCCTCTTTCTTTTAATTTACCGAAATGCACATCTTTCTTTTTTTTTGTTTGCTTTTTGATACTTGATCCTCAGAACCAGGAATTCAGAAATTGCAGGCAGGTGTTCTGACAGCACCCCTGTAATTTGTAATTGATGTGCATGCTTTTTGTGCTGTTTCTTGGGTTCTCTTGTTTAGATCTGTTCCTCTTCCCCACACTAGCATCCCAGCATGCAAATATGTGCTTTCTATGACTACCCATCTAAGAGACAGGTCCAGTTTGGCCAGATCCATCTTCAGCAGCCTATCTGTAAGTTCTTTTCTTGTCCTGTACAATTGCCTCTGTCCTATTGTAGTTACTTACTGTATTTTCTCTAGGTGTGTGAATATTCTTTTTGGTAGGGGACAGTTTTGGGGTATAGAACCTGGGACCTTGAGCATGTGGGTAGCATTCTGCTCCTGGCTGTGGAGTTTTATTCCTGACAGCAGCAGTCATTGCACCCACTCACTTGGCACTTTGTGTGGCTCAGACACAGTGACAGCCCTCACACAGACAGATGGCGTGCTATGCAGATGTCCCCCTTTTTAGAGCAAAGGAGGGAGATAAAGAAATGGCTTAGTGATTAAGAACACCAGCTGTTCTTCCAGAGGACCGAGGTTCTGTTCTCAGCACCCACATGGCATGGCAGCTCACACCTGTTTGTAGCATTGGGTTCACAAGTTCTAATGGCCCCTCCTGGTCTCCGCGGGCACCAGGCACAAGCACTTGGTGCACAGATGTACATTCAGGAAAAACATTAAGCAAACAAACAAATAAATAAAAGGATGGAGAGAAAGCTCAGTAGTTACAAGCAGTGGCTGCTCTTGCAAAGAACCTGGAGTATGAATTCCCAGCTCCCACATACAGATCAACTGTACCTCCAGTTACAAGGGATCTGATGCCCTCTTCTGACCTCAGTGGGTTCCAGGCACACATATGGTAAATATACAGTTGAACAAACACTAATACACATCAAGCAAATTCTAGATTAATTGAACAAATTTATTTAAAAATAGAGCAGAGGAGCCTACGATACAGTGACGTAATAGGTTGGAGTTTATATGGTCAGCAGGCAGTCAGCCCGGGCTTAAAGCCTGAAAGTCAGGTTGTTAATTCCAGGCACTAGAGAAAGGTTGTCCTGGTACTTTGCTAAATTGAGAGCTGGAGCCCAGATGTTCCCTTGGTCCTGGACACTCAGCGTTGTTTTGGCGGACTCCTTTACCGTCACTTGGGAATATTCTTCTTTTACATGTCCTTAGTTCTGAATCCCTTACCTTTCTATTTCATCCATAGCTACTCTCAGTTTTATGTCAGAATATCCCAAATGAATTCGCTTTAGTTAAGCGAGTTGCAGGTAAATCCTAGAGGCGCGCGGGTGCAGTGCCTGTGGAGTCCAGAAGAGGGCACCGGATCCCCTGGAACTTCATGGAAAGGCAATCATAAATGCCCAATGTAGATTCTGGAAGTCGAACTCGGGTTCAGTAGAAAGGAGGTAGTGCTCTTGATTGCTGAGGCGTCTCTTCATACTCTATTTTCTGTTTCTTTTTATTTCTTTCTGAAATAACTCAGTTTTTTCTTCTAATCTTTCTAATTGCTGTTACCATTCTTTTAAAAAGAAATTTCAAGATTTCTTTTATTTTTTATTAATTTGTTTTATATCATTTACCTAATATAATTTTGCATTAACTTTAATGGATTTGAAAATTACATTTATTTATTATGTGACACACACACACACACACACACACACACACACACACACACACACGATGAAACTTGCATGTGGAGGTCAGAAGAAAACTTTCTTGGATTGGTAAAAAGAAAACTTTTTACCATGCAGGTCCTGGAATCAAACTTAAGGTATCAGGATTGGTACCAAGCACCTTTACCTGCTGAACAACCTCACCAGCCCCTGATTTCGTGGTTTTGAGACATTGAGGCTTGAGACATTTTAAAAGTCTAATTTTCAAGTATGAATATTACACAATTTTTAAAAACTAAAAAGAAATAGCATGAAACTCTTTTTGTGTGAAACCCCCTTCTCTTCTGTTGCTTCTTTGTTTTGATCTCTTCGGCAAATGTGACTCTAAGTCAGTCACTCCTTCACACTTTTCATAGAGAGAATAGCAGGGTACAAATGATCTGATGGGGAAAGGGGGCCACCAATTAGGGACAGGGAGGGAGGTAAATACAGAAAGAGGATAAAATAGCAGTAGGGATGTCTGAAAAGTCATAAAGAATCATACTACTAACCATCTACCTAAGGAACTCTGAAGTGCATGTCTTTGCATAAATATTTATTAATGTAGTTTAAATGAAATGTTCTATCTAGGGTGACAGTGTTCCCTTCAAGAGCCAAAGACCATCTAACAAAAAACCCCAACACCAGACATGATACGCCCTCTTTTGAGTTGTGGTTGGAGTTGTCTAAGAGACACTCAGAACATCACAGGCTTTTGCACCACTGAATTCACACCAGCAAGAAGCCTTATGGATACTACCAACTGTGGAAAAGCCTCCACCCAAAAGACACACCTCAGTATCCCTCTGAAAGTTTGTTTATACAAGAAAAGCATCATGTCTGCCATCAATATGGGAGAGTCTTCAATGTGGAGTCCAGTGCTCAACAGGAACCAAAGAATTCACAGAGGGGACAGGCCATACAAAGGCAGTGACTGTGGGAAAACCCTGCCTCAAGGTCCATCTCCAAGGGCACAAGCAACTTTACACAGGAGAGAAATTCTGTGTGCACTGACTGTTGGAAGGCCTTTGATGGTAGGTCAAGTTTCTGTAGGCACGGATAACTCATATTAACGAAAGACCCTTTGTCTGACAAAAGTGTGGAAAGTCTTCCTCCCGAAGTCAGAGTTGACATCCCATCAGTGAACTCACACTGGAAAGAATCCTCACAGATGTCATGAGTGAGATATTGTCATATAACGTCACTGAAGGTATGTCATTTTATGTGCCTTCTAAGGGAAGGTATCTTACAACATCACATTTTAGTAGAAACGTAGCGAGTCATACCAGAAACTGTTCTTAGCATGCAGTTATGTTGCCTTCATTCTCACATGAAGGGCTTTACCAGGAAATCAATTCTCAGTCCAGTAGCACATTTCCAAATAAAATATACTCCTTGAGTTACTTGGAGAGATCCTTTTTCTAAGTGATCTAATCACAATGGAGAACTGTAACAGGATATTTTTATTTATAAACAGTTTTATTAATACTTAAAAACCTAAATCTTATAACCTAAAATTTATAATCTAAAATCTATAATCTATCTAAGAATACCCTAATACCTAAGAACACTCTAATACCTATCTAACATTTAACTAGCACTATTTCAACTTTCTGAAAAGGATATTAATATTCTTAGCGTAGGTCCATGCAGGATGACTTGGTTTATGGCAGTCTTGGCAGTCAGTCTTTTTCAAAGCTTAGTGTTTGTTTGGGCCTAACTTTGCCAGTTCACAAGGCAATTTATTTTAACCACCAAACTGTGACCGGATTATAAAGTTGTCTGCTCCAACCGACAAACTGAGAGTGGCTTTTTCTATCAGTTAAGACTCGCCTTCATGGTCTCTTTGGCCCTGGCAAGCCTCACCAAGCCGCTTCTGAGCTGTGCTTGCTCACTTTTCTGGGTTTCTGGGTCCCAAGACAGATGCCTTCAAGGAACTCTCTCTCAGCAGGTTTATGTTATGCCTTTGTCTCTATTGCAGTCTAAATTCTGTTCATGGCATACCTTGCTGTGCTCTTCTTCAGTGTGACTTCTCAGTCGGTGAGGACAAGAGGAAGAGAGAGACGGCGTGGAATTCTCTGCCTTATATATAGGCCTTATCTCTCGATCCTTGGCAATCTCAAGAGATTTCTTGTAATGTCCAGGAGTCCTGTTGCTTCTCAAAGCAACCGATGTCATCTGCGTGGCTTGTGTGGTTGCTTAGCCATGCCCCTTCAAGACGACATATCGTCAAGCCACAACTGGCTTTGTCCATATCATCAAGTAAAGGGACACCAAGCTTTCCTTATGTGCTGTCAAATGCTAATCTGAACTGCCTCCTAACTTCTACCACACAGAACATTCGTCTATGCACTTTTTCTTCCAGCTCGCAAATGGGGATGAGAAAAATTACTTGCAAAAGAACTTGTAATAATAAGTACACATATTTCCCTATTTGTAGTAACATGTTAGATGACTGTGATTTCATTTCAGGATGAAATGATTTGAGCAAAAACTAAGGAAAATGATACAAAACAAATTGTTTTTAATCTGTTTATAAGAACGTGTGTAAGAGATTCTGCCATTTGGTATTCTTTTTTATTGTGGGATACCAGTGTTTCTAAAGCGTATGCAAAATTAATTCTAGAACAATGTTATATATGAATATGTATCTGTGTCTATAACATGTATACTTTGTATTTACATGTGTATATTTATTTTTAAGTATATGTGTACTTTTTCTTTCATTTACATATGTATTTGTGTGTGTATATATATATATAAAATTTTTATTTATTTATTTATTTTTTTGGTTTTTCAAGACAGGATTTCTCTGAGTATCCTTGGCTGTCCTGGATTCACTTTGTAGACCAGGTTGGCCTTGAACTCATAGATATCCACCTGCCTCTGCCTCCCAAGTGCTGGGATTAAAGGCATGCATCACCACAGCCAGCCATTATAGACAGCTGTGAACTGCCATATGATGCTGGGATTTGAACCCGGGTCCTTTGGAAGAACAGCCAGTGCTCTTAACTGCTGAGCTATCTCTCTAGCCCCTTTTCTTAACTGAGTAGGTTTGTAACAGTATACTGTACAATAATATATATATACATATACATATACATATATATATATATATATATATATATAAAACCAGACACACACACACACACACACACACACACACACACACACACACACACACACGAGTGCTGGTTAGTTTTTGTCAACTTGGCACAAACTAGAGTCACCTGGGAAGAATTTGACCCTAATTTGAAAATTTGCTTCCATCAGATTGGCCTGTGGGCATGTCTTGTGGGGCATTTTCTTGATTAATGATTGGTGTGAGAGAGTGAAGTCCACCGTGGGCAGTGCCCTCTCTGGATGCATGGTCCTAGGTTGCATCAGAAAGTGAGCCACGGAGAGTAAGCCAGTAAGAAGTGTTCCTCCATGGCCTCTGTTTCAGTTCCTGTCTCCAGATTCCTACTTGAATTTCTGCCTTGGTTTCCCTAGATTATGGACTATATATAACCTGCACATCAAATAAAGCTTTTTTTTTTTTTTTTTTTTTTTCCCCCATTTTGTTTTGGGTCAGTGTTTTTTTTAAACCTGAGAATTGCTAGGAGAAAAACCAAGTCCATGATTGTATTTTGGGGTGCACCCAGAACTGGCTAGTCCACCTGCCTCTCCCCAAGTCAGGATTTTAGACAGCAGCCCTTACTGGCCTCTGGTATTCCTTTTTATGGGAGAGATAAAGTGTTTACAGGGGTGAGAGAGTGGGCTGTGATAACTGAAAAGTACAATGAAAGGGAAGGAACAAAGGTAAGAATAAATATCATGTGAATGGGGTTGCAAGGTTAGTGTAGCTTGAAAAGCATGTTTTGCAGTATATATCAGATCCAAGAAACAGGAACTTATTCCTATTTACAAATAGAAACTTCAACTTGGAAGGACTTACTACAGGGCGGACAGGAACTTATGCTTTTTTTTAACTTATTTATTTATGTATATCTTCATTGGTGTTTTGCCTGAATGGATGTCTATGTGAGGGTGTCAGATCTTGGTGTTACAGACAGTTGTGAATTGCCATGTAGATGCTGGGAATTGAACCCAGGTCCTCAGGAAGAGCTGCCAGTGCTCCTAACTACTGAGCCATCTCTCTAGCCCACAGGAATTTATTTTTAACTGTGTTAACTGCAATCAGAAACCTTAACCTGAAAGGTATATTGTTACTGTTTTGGTCTCACATTCTGTCCCATCTACAAATTGGCAAATTACAGTTATTTTTTTAAAAGCAATGTAGTTTATGTTTATCAAATGTATTCTGAAAATCTGTGATTTTGTATGATAACAATTATGAACATCTTCATTATATGAATGTACTTTTGTGGTAAATGTATAAATGAGATTCTATGGTATTCAATAGATTTTGTAGTGTAACTTTTCATTGGCAATCAGTTCAACTCTGTGTCTACTTTCCTTTTCACCTATATCGGAGACGCCCAGAGCTAATCATGCTATCTGTATTGCCAAGGTCACGTTTTTGTACAAGCTTCTAATCATATGCACAAGCAGTCAGCAAAACTACCATCAACCAGTTGTTTCTTTGATGTATTTTGAGGCTTTTGTTGTTGTTTTAACCCATCCAAAGTTATTTGTACATATGTAATGAGGGAATGCATTCTCATGCTCTGCTGACCTGAGTATCTGTGGCTGTGGTGGAGAGCATATGTTAATTAGCGCATTAGTGGAAATATGCTAATGTTTGGCCTTATGCGTAGGATGCTTGCCAGCCCATGACACACACGAGTTATGTGTGTCATGTGCTTGTCAGGGGATGAAGGGTCTCCTTCTCTTTCCTTCTTTGTTTTATAATAATCTGATCATATCTGTGTGCATTATTAGTATTTTATTTCTAAAATATCTTTAATGGCTGCATGGTATTTGGCGAAGTTGAGAGGTATAACTTATTCAGTCATTCTCATAATACTGATTAGTCATTCTTTCACTTTCTATCTTTTGCTTGTTCTAAATCCTGTTATAAATACTTCTGAAATCAGAAGACCACAGGCTTTAAATGATAAGAACCAGGAGCAAGTTCCCATGCAGAAAGGGAATCAGAATTCATAGTTCCATTTTCTATGCATCTACTAAGCAACTTTAATTTGTTTTCTTGAAGAATGTTACTCTACCTCACTTTATGAGTGAGAAGTAAACCAACCAGTGTGCTACTTCTCACATTTGGAACTTCATAGGAAACCAGGAGGTAGACAAACTGTACCCAGTATCCCTGAAGCAGCCTGGGTTCCTCAAGGCTGGGCACGGCACTGAGGTGGGAGTTGTTAAGCCACTGGAAGTCCTTTCCAGATTGAGAGGGTTCTCAGAAGTGGAACCAACAGCCTAAGTCACAGGATACCACACAGCAGGTCAACAGTTAGCATGGACTAGAGGATGTGTCTCAGTCAGAGGATCCACATGCAAGGGACTGTGCTGGGCTCAGGATGCCCAGTCTGCCTCACTTGTCTCTTCCTATCCAGGAAGTGATGCCACTGAAGTGGCTCAACTCTGGGCCATAGGAAAAAGGACAAAACTAAAAAGCAAGCAAACAACCCAATACAGTCTCACCTAGGCTTCCCAGGTCAAGGCCTGCCTTCATTCTTACACATGAATAGGAAGTTCTCACCGCTGACTTCCTACTGATAAGGGAGGTCTCTGTGGTATAAAGAAAATGGTGTGAACTTGTGTTGTGGTTGTTTGAGAATGGCCTCCATAGGTTCATAAATTTGAATGCGTGGTCCCCAGTTAATGGAACTGTTTTGGAAGGATTAGGAGGTGTGGCCTTATTGCAGTATGTATGAACTTGTTGGAAGAGGTGTGCCACTTAGGGTGGTCTTTGAGGTTTCAGAAGCCCATACCAGGCCCATTTTCTCACTTTCTCTGCCTGCCTACCTGTGGATCAGGATGTGAGCTATCAGCCCCATTCCTGCCTGCTGTCATGCTTTCTGTCATGATAATCATAGACTAACCCTCTGAAAGTGTAAACTAGCCCACAAATAATGCTATCTTTTATAAGAGTTGCCTTGTTCATAGTGTCTTTTCACAGTAACTAAGATGTCCCAAGGTATTGCCTTACAAAGTTTCAAGGAAAATGACAAAAATTCTGGTGATGGGTTTTATTAAACCGCAGAATGCTGTACACAGATACAGGTCAATTCCAAGATTGTACAGTAGGGTATGCCTTCCTCTCCATCTTGGCTTTCCCTGTCTCTAACCACCATGAGTGTACAATGGGCCTCAGATCTAACAGGTCTTCACTCCTCACGAGGCCCTCTGTAATCACTCAAAGGGTAGGTCCTTCCTCTTCCAGCACTTTGTCCCTTCCTGGTGATCCCAAACCTCTGTCCTCAGATCTCCTCTAAGGCCTATTGTGCATAACTCCTTTGACCATTTTTGCTCTTCCTCTCTTACAACCCCACTATCCAGTGTTCTCACCTCCCTTTCAGTTGTTCACTCATTTCCTCCTCAGCAGCAAACCCCGAGAGTACCCATTTAGTATTTGGTGCATGTTGAATCATAGACTGAAGAATGTAGAAGGTAGGAGAGAGATAGCTTTGGGAACAAAGACAGAAACCTGGTTTCTAGTTCTGTGGTGCCTGCTCAGTTTTTGTTTGTTTGTTTGTTTGTTTTGTTTTGCTTTTTTGAAAAAGTCTGTGGCTTTGAGAAATGAGTAACTGTGAAGACCCTATATTTAGACTGAGGTGTCATGAATTATAATTGTTTCCAGAGCCAGGCATGGTGGTACAAGCCTTTAATCCCAGCACTGAGGAGGCAGAGGCAGGTGAGTCTCTGTGAGTTCAAGGTCAGTCTGATCTACATAGTGTTCCAGGACAGCCAAGTCTTTAGAGAGACTCAGTCTCACAAAAACAAAACAAAACAACAAAAACCCAAAAATATTTCCAGAGGGAGAAACTATTATTGTACTATTGAGTGCAGCTTATGTTAACTCATTCTTCACAGCTATTATATGATATATTTCTCCCCATAAGCCCCATTTCAGAGTATTTGATATGGGAGCTGGAGAGATGACCCAGTGGTTAAGGGTGCCTACCACAGCTGGGCGTGGTGGTGCATGCCTTTAGTCCCAGCACTCAGTAGGTAGAGCCAGGTAGATCTCTATGAGTTCAAGGAAAAATGTGTGGACAAAAGGGAATACTGTGGCACACACTGTGACACACTGCAGCTTCTACAATTGGATTTTTTTTTCTGTTGGAAGAGTTTACAAGGGTGGAAAGTGGGTCTGAGGGGAGGTGGGAGATGAGTGGGATCAGGGTGCATGATGTGAAATTCACACACACACACACACACACACACACACACTCTCTCTCTCTCTCTCTCTCTCTCTCTCACACACACACACATAACAATAAAGAGATTTTTCTTTCTTTTTTAAAGAGTGCTTACTGCTCTTGAAGAGGAACTAAGTTCAGTTCCCAACACCCATGCAAAGTCTGGCATTGTGCAAACCATCTGTAACTTCAACTCTCAATGACCCAATATTCACTTCTGGCCTCTTCTGTGTACACCTGCACACACATGCAAACATACATACACATTAAAAAAACAAAGAAAATGATGTGGTGGTGCTTGAACATCAGCATTTGGGAAACAGAAGCAGGTGAAACTCTATGAGTTTAAAACCGTCCTGATCTACCTAGGGAGTTCCTGACATAGAGAGACCCTGTCTCAACAAACAAACAAATCACCTACCCTTCCCCCACTCCCAAATCCTACATGTAAGGGAGAAAAGACTTTTGGTTTTGGTGATCATAAAATGGTTCCAAAATGTCATATACAAGAAGGTGCACTTCAGCCAATTGTGGAGCATGCACAAAAAATTCCAGTACTTTATAGGTAAGGCATGAGACCCAAGAGTTCAAGGTCAGTCTGAAATACATAGAGAAACACTGTCTCAAATAAATAAATAAATAAAATGAGCAGTATCACTTTGTAGACTAGCTTCACTACCCACTACTGCTTCCCCATCCAAACGTCCAGCAGTGATATGACGATTTGTGCCCATTCTTCATGTATCTTGTTAGGGCATACTTGGTGGATTTCTTTTTTGAAGGGAAACAGTAGGAATTGATCTGGGGGAGAGTGGGAAGTGAGTGAAGGAACTGGGGGAAGTGGAAGAAGGGGAAATTGCAGTCAATAATGTATGAGAGAAGAATAAAAGTTAAAAAGAAAGAGGAAGGAATGAAAAAGAAATTTTAACATAAATCTAAATGACACCAGCCAGAATTAAAATGCCTTCCTAGTGAGAAACGATTCCTCATGATGAGAGGTTAATAAAGGAAGAAGCTCTTTGCTAATAGTGTCTGACTAAAGCACAAAAGGGAACCAGCCTTGAACAGAAATAATTGCCAGCTTACATAGGCCTTAGGCTTATACATTCCACATATGCTGTCATCCTTAACTCTCCTGTAGTTCCAGACTCCAGGTTACACTTTGAACAATTTTATAAGGACAGGAGACTGCAAGTCTGGCCAGTTGGTAGATGGGATATTTCCACAGAAAAGATATTTGCAGGATTATTTCTAACTATAGCAGTATAGTTGTTGTTTTCAAACAATTGTTACCCAGGGTCATCCTGCCCACCTGGCAGAATAGACTTAATGCTTTTCTGGGTTAAGAGCACAGGGACTTAATAGCAGACCATGGGTTAATGATGGTTCTGTGCTGCCCTCTTGAGCTGCCCTTTGGAGGTGTGTTCTTTGATTTGGGGATGATCCTAATTGCTGGTTGTAAGGGCTGACTCCTTTTGTTATGGAAATAGAGCCAAATTAGTAGTCTTGGGGGTTGGAGAGATGGCTCAGTGGTTAAGAGCACTGGCTGCTCTTCCAAAGGACCCTAGTTCAAATCCCAGCACCCACATGGCAGTTCACAGCTGTTTAATCTACATGGCAGTTCACAGCTGTCTAATTGCCGAGCATGGTGGCACATGCCTTTAATCCTAGCATTCAGGAGGCAGAGGCAGGTGGATATCTGTGAGTACAAGGCCAGCCTAGTCTACAAAGTGAGTTCAGAACAGCCAAGGAATACACACAGAGAAACCCTGTCTCAAAAAACCAAAAAAAAAAAAAAAAAAAAAGGAAGAAGTTAGTCTTGGTGAATAGACATTAACAGAAATGTTTTTCTCAGCAACCCTAAATTTCAAGAATGATACAAAATTTTCTTTGCTGTGGTTTCTAATATGGCTGGCTAGTGAATTATTTACCTTCCAGTCTCATAATGAGAGCCAGCATGCCTTTAGCTAAATTCTACTTTGTGTAATTAATTTCCTAAACAAGTTTATTAGTAAATCCTTTATAGCATCAATTTTCAAGTTTCTCCTGCATCAGTACCATGTCCATATTGGAGCAAGTTATTTGAGCCCCCAAGTTGGGGTGTATTTAGCGTTCTCTGGAAACCTGTAAATTTCAATCTCTGTGTGTTGGTTAGTTTTTTGTCAGCTTGACATAAACTAGGGTCATCTGGGAAGAGGGAATGTCAACTGAAAAAGTGCCTCTGTCCTGTAGGAAATTCTGTGGAGCATTTTTAAAACATTAATGCTTGATATTCTATTTTTTGAGTTTGTTTTTCTTTTTTTTGTTTGTTTGTTTTTGGTTTTTCGAGACAGGGTTTCTCTGTGTAACAGCCCTAGCTGTCCTGGACTTGCTTTGTACACCAGGCTGGCCTCGAACTCACAGAGATCCGCCTGCCTCTGCCTCCCAAGTGCTGGGATTAAAGGCGTGCGCCACCACGCCCGGCAAGTTTGTTTGTTTTTCAAGGATTTATTTTATTTTAATTTTAGAGACAGGGTCTCTCTGCTATGTAGCCCTGATTATCCTGGAACTTATTATGTAGACCAAACTGACTTTGAATTCACAGAGATCTGTCTGCTTCTGTCTCCCAAGTGCTAGAATTAAAAGCATGTGCCACCATACCTGGATGTTTTATAAGATTTTTTAAAACTTTGTTTTTATTTTATGTATGTGAGTGGTTTGATTTCACATATGTATGTCTGGTCCCCACAGAAGTCCGAAGAGAGAGAGAGCTGGATCCTCAAATGTGTAGGTGCTGAGCCTGAGTCTTCTGCAAGATCAGACAGTGCTCTTAATTACTGAGCCATCTGTTCAGCCCTAAACACTTTTTGTTTTGTTTTTTTGAGACAGGGTTTCTCTGTGTATACCTGGCTGTCCTGGACTCACTTTGTAAACCAGACTAGCCTTGAACTCACAGAGATCCACCTGCCTCTGCCTCCCAAGTGCTGGGATTAAAGGCATAAAGGCAGCAATTGCAGACAGCTGTGAACTACCATGTGGGGGCTGGGATTTGAACTCAGGTCCTTTGGAAGAACAACCAGTGCTCTTAACCTCTGAGCCATCTCTCCATCCCCCTCCAAACACTTTTTATTGTTTTCTTGAGAAATGGTCACACTGTGAATACCAAGTTGGCCTTGAATTTGTGGTGGTCTACTTATTTCTGACTGTTTGAGTACTGGAATTATAGGTGTGTGCAAATGCCCCCATCCCAGAAAATAAAAGTAGATAAGATAAATATTAAAGATAAATTATGATTCTTAGATCTGTCTCACATAAATATTATGATCATTGGATTTATATATGGTGGTTCACTGCTGGCCTTTGGGCCCCTGTACAAAGTAGAGAGCATTGATTGGCAGTTGGCTAGAATGAGACCATTTCCCCATTGGGGCATGTTATTTTAATTCTTTCTGTTGGGGATGATTTGGAGCATCTGGCCAGCATTTATTGGTTGCCAAGGTAGTAATGATTTCAGAAGTCTGGAGCAGGAGACTTACTGGCTATGAGGCAGTTTGTAACCTGACAGTCCTCCTGTGCTCCACTGGTCGGAAGCTACTGGACGTTGTTGGCGTTAATAGTTTTTTTTTTTTTTTTTTATGGTTTTTCGAGACAGGGTTTCTCTGTTTAACAGCTCTGGCTGTCCTGGAATCGCTTTGTAGAACAGGCTGGCCTTGAACTCGCAAAGATCTGCCTGCCTCTGCCTCCCAAGTGCTGGGATTAAAGGCGTGCGCCACCACCGCCCGGCTGTGTTGGCGTTAATAGTTGCATTCCAGTTCAGAGGGGACATCACATCATGGACAGGGTGGAAGTGCTGAGTGTGGGGAGGTCCTGGTGCATCTGCAAATTTTCTGGGCCAAAGATTGGTCAGTGAGTTTATATACCCAAAGAGAGTAGAATGTGTGTCTGTGGCTAGATAGGGAAATGTCTAGAAACTCAAAATAGAGTCAGAATTGACGTTGTATCAACCTAAGTTCAATGGGCAACAGGAAACAAATACTGTCTCTAGATGCTGACCACAGAAGGGACTGCATGAAATACTGTGTCCAATATTTCCTTAAGAACAAACCTAAATTGAATCTGAACCCCTGTTCTTCTGTTTAGTGACCTGTGAGCAAATTAAACAGAACACAAATGCTTACTATGTGTAGCTGAAGGGGTTGTTTGAAATTAAATAAAAGTCAGATTGGTAGCTTACTGATTTTTACTGGTAATTATTACTTGCCAGGCAGCTACTGGGGACTTGGTGAGCCTTAACAGCTATGGCATTTTAGATTCCTATAATAAATACCTGTGCCCTCTTTTTGGAAGCAACTAAGTTAGTGTCTTGATATTCTTCCATTTAAAAGGTGGAAGTCCTGAAATGAGTCCTTCCTTGACTTTAGTTGAAACTCATGGGTTCTCTGTTCTCCCAGCAGACCTCAATCCCTCAGGCTTGTCCTGAGCAGTGCAATAGAACACCAGCTGGTGCCTCCCTTCCCCCACTTCTCCATGCTTCCTGTGGATCCCACTGACCATCCCCTCCTGACCTCCCTCCCCAGACTCTTTACTACATCTCAGTCTCCAAAACCAACAGACATTCTCTGTGAACAAAGCACAGAGCACTTCAGTAAAATAGGCACACAACCATCACACTCTGAAAAATCCATACAGGAAACAGAAACCAAGGAACAAAATACCCATGCAACAGAGACAAACCCAAAAATCAGCACCTAGACCTATAATCGCCCCAAACCCAGATGCCAGCATAAGAACATAATCAATACCAACAAACAATAGCAATATGTTTCCACTAGAGCCCAGTTATCCCATCACAAGAAAAAGACCTCAAATCAAGTACATAAAGATGATAGAGGTCCTTAAAGAGGAAATGGATAAATCCTTTAAAGGAATCCAGGAAAACACAAACAATTGGATTAAATGGATAAATTCTCTAAAGAAAGCCTACAAAAAACCCCAAATAGTTGAAGGCAATGAATACAAGTGTTTAAGACCTAAAAATGGAAATAGAAGATTTTACTGCTGCCTGGCAGGTAGTAATTACCAGTAAAAATCAAAATATGAAAGAAAATACAGACTGAGGGCATTCCGGAAATTAAAAATTTAGGAACTCGAATAGGAACCACAGAGGCAAGCTCCACCGACAGGATACAAGTGATAGACAAAGGAATCTTGGGCACTGAAGATATGATAGAAGAAATGGATACATTAAGAAAAATGTTAAATATAAAAAATTATTGGCACAAGACATTCAGGAAAACTGGGACACTATGAAAAGATCAAATCTAAGAATAATAGGAATTATTATTATAATATAATTATATAATATAATAATTATATCATATTATATTACATTATATTATAATTATTATATATTTATATAATATATAAATAGCATATATTATTATAATTATTATAATAGGAATTATAGGAAGGAGAAAGCCAGCTCAAAAGCCCAGAAAAAAAGTTCACCAAGATACCATTTCAATTCTTAGCCTCTGTGCCCTGAACACAAGGGCACCAACTTTTGTTAAAAACCAAAAAAAAAAAAAAAAAAACAAAAACAAAAACCCAAAAAACTACTACTACAGCTTAAATCACATGTTCATCCTTATACACTGTTATTGTAAGACTTCAATACCTACTCTCATCAATGGACATGTCCTCCAGACCAAAAAAAAAAAAAAAAAAAGAAATAAGCAGAGAGATCCTGGAACTAACAAATATTATAAACCAAATGGGCCTAATATATTTACAGAATATTTTTTCCAAACAAAAAGAATATACCTTCTTCTCTACACCTCATGGAACTTTCTCCAAATTGATAGTGTACTTACACATAAATCAAGTCTCAACAGATCTGAGATCAAAACTGAACAGCTCTCTACTGAATGAATAATGGGTCAAAAAAGAAATAAAGAAATTAAAGACTTTCTAGAATTGAATAAAAAAGAATACACAACATACCCAAATGTATGGGACACAATGAAGGCTGTTCTAAGTGCCTATACAGAAAATCTGGAGAGATCTCCTATTAGCACATCTGAAAGCTCTAGAACAAAAGGAAAAATCAATAATGTCGACAAACCCTCATCCAAACTAACTAAAAGACAGAAAGAGAATATCCAAATTATCAAAATCAGAAACAACAAGGGAGCACAACAGACACCAAGGCAATCCAGAGAACCATAATGATATACTTTAAAAGCTTATAGTCTGCCAAATTGGAAAATCTAAAAGAAATGGATAATTTTCTCGATAGGGGCCACTTATCAATGTTAAATTAAGATCAGATAAACAATTTAAATAGGCTTAAAACCCCGAGTGAAATAAAAGCAGTCATTAACATTCTCCCAGTCAGAAAAGGAACCCCTCCCCCCACAAGACAGAGCCCTGCTCTTCTGCAGTGCCTTAGAAACGCTGTCTGCCTTCCTCGGCTCCCATCCTGGGCGATAGCTTTCCGTCGCCTCCCTGTGGGCCCGCTGCTTTTCTTGAGGCTTAAATTGACATTCTATAAACAATTTAAAAATCATGTCAAACTCAACTGAACATAAAAAAGGGTCTAGAAGACAGTGCAAATGTGGTTTTTGTAAGTCAAATACAAACAAGCAACATGGACCGTTACTAGTGTCTGAAAGCCAGAAGATGGCAGCGCACCATAAATGCTGCTTTGGTGTCACCACGCTCCGATAACGAGAATCTTGGAGGATTTTCTATTGAAGATGTCCAAAAGGAGATTAGAAGAGGCACACAGCTGATGTGTTCTTTGTGCTGTTGTCCTGGAGCAATAATTGGCTGTGATGTGAAAACCTGCCACAGGATACCACTACCACTATGTATGGCAAGATCAAGCTCAGATCGGAGAGGAATTTACATGGTTTATTCTTGAAAACACAAGAAAGAACTGTGCATAACTCTGAAGTTGATGTAGAAGAAAGTTTTATTGAACATGAACTGGAGTCCTTATCTCCAAAGACTAAGAAGATAAATTGGAAAGGAAGACCAAGAAAAACCAACTTTAAATGGCTGGCAGAAGACACCAGATCCACATCCTCCCATGGGAAGATGGAATGGAAAGTATTCCTACCAAGATAGGTCTCCGCAGATTACATTGTAAAAACCATGGTGGAAATGGTGAGTGAGATGAAGAAGATGAGGAACGGGAGAGTAAAAGCCAGGGAAGAGTAGTGATTGATCAGCAACTAGGAAAAACAAGTTTTAAGGCAGCAATTTTTTTTTTTTTTTTGGTTTTTCGAGACAGGGTTTCTCTGTGTATCCTTGGCTGTCCTGGACTCGCTTTGTAGACCAGGCTGGCCTCGAACTCACAGAGATCCGCCTGCCTCTGCCTCCCAAGTGCTGGGATTAAAGGCGTGTGCCACCACCGCCCGGCTAAGGCAGCAATTTTTAATCTCATTGAGTATAGTCATAGCTTTAAAAGATAAAACCAGGTTCTATTAGCAGTGTAACAATCCAATTTAAAGTCTCTAGAATATATTTATCTCAATATCTTAACTTAAAAGTATCTTTGGAATTATATCCTATGGTTTAAGATTATCTTAGCATATATTTTTAATTAATAACCCTGAGTTATGAGTTTTAATCATATTTAATAACTAGCAAAGACATAAGTAGACATATGAACCAGTGTTGAATCATCACATAAAAGATCTATTGACAATCCGAGATTTGTTGGTTTTTTTTTAGCCCAAAAGGAGGTTACAATAATGAGCAGAGCCCAACAAGACCAAGAAGCTCCATAATTGTTGTCTTATATCATGTGGTTATTTAAGATGGTGAAATCATATGGCAGGCCCTGGCCCATGTGGCTCATATGGTTGTCATTTTAAAACATTTATGTTTATATCTAACAAAATCATAAGTTTGATTGACTACCAACTTGCAAACCCGCATCTATAACATATCTTTAACAATTTTTTTGTTATCTTTTAACCTTTTTCTAACCTTAGTAACTGGCATTTACCAAACCTTAACATTTTTTATATTTCTAGACATTTTTTTAGAAAAATTTTTATAACTTACATTTACATACCTTATATCATTTCCTCAGACCCTCAGAACTTGCTTAAGCTCTTTATCCCTAAAACCTTTGCCATTTATCATCTGTTAATCCTAAGAAGCATTTTTGTGATAACTTAGGACGACTATTTGACTGGCCATCTATCAATCAGCATTACCCAATTTCCTAAAACAGATTGCCTTAGCAGTCCATAAAAGGAATGGAAATAACCCAGAACTTTTAAATGAGTTGCATAGGCATAATACCTTATATAAGAGTTAAAAAAATATATATGTATGTTAAAATAACCTTAAACCTGTGTCAATATATGAAATGTTATACCAGTGTATCAAAATTGACCTTATTTAGAGACTAGTAATAGCTCCAAATTGCAGAACAAGTTAAAAAACTTATCTTTATAACAGCAAACATTTATTAACCATAGAATAGCCAAAACCCATCTATTCTTTGCTTAGGAATGGGACATAGTTTTTCTGAAAATCTGCTTCCTGCTGATTTTGGGCGAAGAAAACCTGTTAGGGTTCCAAATAAAAATGAAAAAGAAAATTGTTTAAGCAATTTAATATAGGGCGCATAGATCAATCATTTGGCTGTCAGCCAAATTCTTTTATTGAAAGCAGCTGTTGGCCTTAAACATTTTTTAAAAAATTTTTTGATTACAAAGCATACGTGCATTTTTATGGCCAAAATTTTATATCCCTCTCTCCCTCCCTCCCTCTCTCTCTCCCTCCCTCCCTCCCTCCCTCTCGCGTCTACAGGCCGCACCATTGCTCCCGCCCCTCAGCACCATTGCGCCCGCCCCTCAGCATCGCTTGCGACGCTTACAGCTGGCCATCAGAGTATCTCGCGTTTCCTTGGAAGTCGTGGGAGCAGGGCGGGAACAACGCGAAATGGCGCGAATTAGAGACCAGCTGGGTAGGAGCTTTCGGAGCAGCAGAGAAGGGAGGGAGGTGCCAGAAGCTGCTGCTCACCTGCCTGCTTGCCCGCCTGCAGCTGAAGACTAGACCCAGACACCACGGCGCGGGCAGGGGGTGGAGTGTGGGGTTTGCCCGCGGGCGCCAGTCTACGGGCGCAGCTAGGGGATCCATAGAAAGGAAGGGCAGGGCGGGACCCTTGCCGACCCTCGGACTCCGCTGGGCTCCGCTGGTGTCATCCCCTCTCAGGCCAGTGGAGAGCAGACATATCGCGGTAGGCGGGAAAGGGAGATTGTCAGTCTCAGTCAAAAATATACTATAGTCCCACACAGAACAAAATTAACCATAGAGTAACACATGAGTTTCGTGCGTCTCAGTCAGGTAGAGAGTTAAGAAGACAGACAGACAGACAGTGAAAGTGTTCCAGGACGTCTCCCCGGGCACTACAGCCAGTACCTGCCAGCACACATAGGTACGTATAGGCTGTCCAAATCTGACCCTCACAACTCCCGATCAATACAGATACAGGCTGACCGGGCACCGTCCAGGTCAATACAGGTACACGACAGACACAGGTAACAAGACAGATAAACACTCACCAGCTGGCTTTAGATCCTTCAGGTGGGTGTTCCTGGAAGTCTCTGGGGCTTCCCCTGCCAACGCACCAAAATGTTACGCCCAATTGGTGAAACCACAAGAAGAGAGCCAGGAGTCCCACTCGATGCAAAAGAATATTTAATGGGGTAGGGGTGTACAAGTCTAGATAGGTACCGGCATTCTCTCCTCGAAGGCAGAAAATGAACGGTCCCAGGAAGCTTGGGGCTTTTTTTTTTTTTTTTTAAACTTTCAGATCCACTTTTATTTTCTTTTTCCTTTTCACATACAGAACTTCTCACCATTTTTTTGCAGCTATAGTCACTTCTTGTAGGCAAGGACCATTTTATCCCTAAAACTTTGTTGAAATCAAAATAAGACAGTTAGCAGGTTTAACTCCATAACGGGAGGGGACAATTAAGGGAGGGGGCAAACAAGTAGGGCAGGTGGGGTGGGCTTTCAAACCTTGGCATTGTATGATTGGCTGAGCATAGCTGACCTTTAGATAGATTGGTCTAGGCCAAGTGGCCAAACTATAAAGGGACCAAAGGCACATCTGGTACTGTACACGGTGGGGGGGGGGGGGGTTGGGGTGGGGGGGGGTGGCACCTAGGGGCAGACCGTAGTCATAGGGTTGGAATGTATAAATACTGAGCCACTCTCCCTTGAAGGTCCCGGTTATCTGTGGTTTGCACAGATGGTCCCTGTCTCCTTGAGTTCAAGGTCTCTAGAGAGGGGACTGTGTGGTTTTGTTCTCAGGCTGACATTGTTGCTTTGTTCTTTTATAAGCTTGTAATAGCTGAGAGGGTGGGAAAAAGCCAGGATGAGGATCTCTACTCTTTCAGAATGTCGTCTCCTTTTTCTCTTAAATATACCATAATGTGTATGTGATTAATTTTCAAGGTTCATCATGACTTGAAGTGTAAGGACAATCTCAGTTTGTTTACCAAGTGATATGACTTTTTCCAAAGGATCTGTACTTTATTTCCTTATAACGGTTTGAAAACCTGTACTTTTTAAATCTTGAAATCACTGTGTCTAGGTAATTTTTCTATTGTGTACCATAGATCTTACTGATGGGATGGTGTTAAGCATTCTAAATGTTAATTGGTCCTGTTTGCTGTCTGTTATTTACTTTGACTCTGATTGGTTAAATAAATGCTCAGGCCTGGAGATTGGGCAAAGATGGAGGTAGGTAGGACTAAGGTGCCCGGGCTTTTTGAGAGACAGAAAGCATCTTGGGAAGAAGAAGGCTGGAGAAGAAGCCAGGAGTAAACAAGGAGGACATGCCATGGGGTAGATTAAAGAAGATCCTTCCACGTGGCCTGGAACATTGGCTTAGTGTGGAGAATAATAGTCCAAAGGGACGTGTGTATATATGGGGTTATATTTGGGTAATAGAATTATGAGCTAGCTTAGATGGGCTAGGATTACAGAACTCAGGCCTAGGTTTATTAAAATCCATCTGGTGTCTGTGTGTATTCATTTATAATGGCGGGTTAAGGATTAACAGTCGCCAAATCAATTAAAGAGAATATAAATACTGTTTAAACAACAGAGCTCCTTCATTTTTGGACAACTACTGTAACGATTTTCTTTCCTTTTTTTTTTTCAAAGAAAAATGGAAGATGACAGGGGTAATTATGGCCAATCAGTAATTATATAAAGGACTTCAAATATTATAGTTGTCAGTTGATGGATTTGATATGTATGACTTTGTGTGGGTTTCTTCAGCCTTTTCTCTGTCACTCAAAACCAGAAAAGCACTCTACCTTTTGGTTGGTTAGATAAGTGATTGACTACCTGGTTTTCTCACTGTGGTGTGATTGGCTAAATAATTTTCATTACACATCAAAGTTGGGGTGTAAACTGAAGTCACATTAGAAACTCATGTTTGGGTGTAAACTTCCAATATTTTGATTCTTTGTTCCTGTTCTCATTTTATGCTGAGTAAAAGTGCCAAACAATGTAAAAATTGTACAGCACCTACGTTACCAAGTAGCATCTTCATCATCTGGCTAGTAATCCCATTGTATTATTAATATTTAGATAGGTGGACCTCAGCAGTGTATTTACTGTACATCTCTTTAGTCCTTAACTGTGGTTTATCTTAAGTCCTTAGCTGTAGTTTTAATAAGCATGACATTTGGTAAATATATGGCATTTACATCATTTCCAGAAATACTACCATTACTGTCTAATATGTTATTTAGCCTGAAATTTTGATGTTTTTTTTTTTTTTTTAACTTGAGGCAGGGAACATGAGGTGGTGTTTGC
>CAJQZJ010034110.1:545573-558704 GCA_907164525.1 Lophiomys imhausi | reverse complement strand
ACACACACACACACACACACACACACACACACACACACACACACACACAGAGAGAGAGAGAGAGAGAGAACATGCCTGAGCCTGGAGCCTGTTTTGGGGGTGGGAGGGTACTAGGGCAGTTATGATTTCAGGAGCCTGGTGCATGTCAGTAACAAGGAGGCAGTTTGTAACCTGGCAGTCCTGTGTTCCACTGATTGGAGGTTAGTGGAACTTACCTGTGTCAATGGCTGTGTTCTGGTGGAGAGGGGTATCTCATTATGGACAGGCTAGAAGTACTCAATGTGGTGAGGTCTTTCTTGATGCATTTCCTTAGGTTTTTTGGGTGTGTATGTGTGTGTTGGGGGGGAGTGAGGATCGGGTGTGTGATTTTTTTTTCATAAAGTGTCTGTGTGTGGACAGAGAAATGTCTAGAAACTCAGACTAGAATCAGAATTGGCTGTCATCCTGAGCTCTTTGTGCAACAGGAAACAGAAATGCTGTTTTTAGATGCTGACTACAACTACAAAAGGACTACTTAGAATACAGTGGCCAGTGTGTTCCTTAGAATGAAAACAACTTGAATCTGTACCCCTGTTCTTCTACTTAGTGACTTATGAGCAAATTAAGAATATTAATGTTTATTATGTGTAACCGAAAAGGTTATTTGAAATGAAATAAAAATTAAGTTGGCAGCTTACTGATTTTTTGTTAGTATTTTACCACCTTCCAGGCAGGTGCTGAGGGCTTAGTGAGCCTTCCCTGGTGTGGCATTTTGGATCCCTATAATAAATACCCATGTCCTTATTTTGTAAATGACTAAGTTAGCATATTGTTTTTTGCCAAAAGAACCAACCTTTGACATAGGTTGTTGACAAGGTATCCAAAGGATACCTTGAATGTATGTGGCGTCAGCATGCCTGCCACAACTCTGGGAGACTGACATTTCTCTTTCAAAACCTTGTAAATTCAGAAACTGCAAGAGGCTGCCAATAATGTTAGTTAGTTAGGAAGGAGAAAGGCACTCTGTAGTTCAGGCAGGCCTTCCTGCATACTGATTGGGAAAGTTTTAAAGTGACATTTTCCCCCCTTTGGGCCAAGTGGCTCCTAGCTAGCAGCTGCAGAAGCTGAACACTGCCCTTTGTTCTCTAACCTAATGCTAGCCTGCAGGCCACCCGCTGAGAGCGCAGCAGGCTAACGTACATTTTGACCAACTTATCTTGGAAGTTGATGGTGAAGCTCCAAGAATTTTACCTGAGAAAATTACCTGATCCATGAGTTATATGAAAATAAGAAAGGTGTGAAAAAAGAGAGGCTCTTGCACACACATTCAATCAAAGAGAAGATGGACGAAGCTAGGGTGCATCGACAAGTTTATTGTGGTGACTACTATTTTTATATTCTGAATGAGGGCTCTCTACATCAAAGAAACAATTAACTCATGTTAAATGGCATTTATCACAAGGACAGATAAAACTGTTGCAATAGGAGGGCACTTAGCAGTTGCTTTTCCACACACAAGTTAAGTTTAAAACAGTATATTATGCCAAAGCTAACAAGGTATAAGGAATTACAATGAAACAGTTTGTGTATTTTTGTCATTAAGATTTGTAAGCCGGGCAGTGGTGGTGCACGCCTTTAATCCCAGCACTTGGGAGGCAGAGGCAGGCGGATCTTTGCGAGTTCGAGGCCAGCCTGGTCTACAAAGTGAGTCCAGGACAGCCAGGGCTACACAGAGAAACCCTGTCTCGAAAAACCAAAAAAAAAAAAAAAAAAAAAAGATTTGTACTAAATTTAGGCATTCCTTGGTAGCCTCATTATATCCTGAGTTCATGGGAAGTATAGAGCCCTTAATTAGTTTTATGGGATGGAGTTTGGTCTTATCATCTCTAGAGTGAAAACTTACCTAAAGTCATGAATCTATCTCAGGCCTGTCTTCTACTGATATACACAGTGTTTGGCAAGAGTATTTACTACAGTGTTTTCTATTAAATATCTAACTTCTTTAACTTCTAAAATTGTTTGGACTGAGTCAGACAGTTTATAAGATCATCTTTATAGGACTCTGTGTGGAATCTGACCAAACAAGGAGAGTGGCACTTATCAATGAGGGAATCTTCACTCCATGTCAGTAATAACAGATAAAAGGAAAGGGGGTGGGGGTGGTGTTAGCATGAAGCAACTCTGGGTGCATCTTCAGTGTAGACTTTGTAAAACACTGGATAGATTTTCAGGAAGCTTACATGTTTATTGAACCCCTTTTTAAAGAAAACTTCTGACGTTCTTGAACACTGTATGTGAAAGGCCTAGTCTGTAATGTTCAAGCAGAAAGAATAGCAGAAGGACATAAAGGAAGGAGCCTCAAGAGCATTTGGCTCCTGACAGATTTTCTCCTAGTTAAAATGTGAGAGGTGCTATGTCCTTCCTTTCAAACTGATGGTTTTAAATTGTTTTTGTTTTCTTTTGTTGTTTGTTTTGTAACCCTGACTAATAACAAGAGCAGGGCTTTTATGCATCCTCTGCTCTTCATACACATGACTTTCCTTGTAGGCCCTCACCAATTCATGGTCAGATGTTGGATGATTGTTTTTTAGGGATTTCCAGTGTTGGCAGAGCTCCTGGGATCACTGAAACTATTCAGGCCATAGGATTCCCTGGTGTGCACAGCTAACCTTTCTTCAGTATCCTTGTGACTTGAGGAATTTGGATCTGCTACCAAAAACTGTCAAGAGCAGAATCAGAAGAGACATGGCTGCAGATACGAATTTCCAACAGAAGACCCAACCATTGGGTGCAGAGGAGCAGCATGGGTCATGCGAGGTGAGCAGGAGTGACTTCATGCTTGGTTCTTCAGGTCTTAAGGGCAGACACAGGAAGCTGCAGACCCTGGGTTACATATTTCTGAGATAATCTAGTTAAGAGTGAAATGAATATATATATATATATATATATATATATATATATATATATATATATATATATATATACTGAACTGGTTAATTACCTCTCTCCTTGCTCTGTCTTTCTTTGGATACAGGATCTTAATGTGAAGCTGGCCTGGAACTTTCTGTATAAGTCAGTCTGCTGTGAAACTCAACACCTTTTTTGCTTATATACCTTGTTCATGGAATTATCAGTAGCTGATAGCAGCAGGAGCTGCGATCTCTCATTTGCTCCTCCCTGTGTGCCAGACACAGTGCTAATCCTCACAGGTGTCTCGTGAGCTGATGCTGTTGTCTCATTTTACAGAAGAGAAGCTGAGGCAGAGGGTGACGCAGCTAGCTGAATTCCTATGTTGATCCAGCTGCCAGCCTGGGTTCAAACCTGGCGGTGAGCTTCAGGGTCTGACTGCCAATTCCGTTCCCTGCTTCTCTGAGGAAACTTCCCCTGGTGATTTTCTGACTTCACAGCCTGGCTGCTGCCTTGGCACTCCACACTCTGTATTGTCCTGTTAGCTCCCTACACTGTCTCTGAAAATTCTTTTCCTCTCATGTGCTCTGATTTTTGGTGGTGTCATTTGCAGGAGTTCCTGGGGATGGGTGTGTAAGCAAGGGTGCAGTGAAACTACAAACTAGACTCCTTCATGTGTAGAAAGAAATGTTTATTGGGGAGCAAACTGGAGGTGGGGATGAGGGGAGAAGAAAACAATGGCAGAAAAGGTAGCAGATTTTATGTCGTCAGTGGGGTGGGTGTTTGAGCTGATGCAGACTGTGGATCACGAGCCCAAGGTAGTTTGGGGGAACATTAAGGATGGTTTCCAATAAACAGAAACCCACCTTTAGGCTTCTGTTTACCCAGCCAAATTCCTTCTGTTTAGGACATTGTCCCTACAAAACTCAGCACTCTCTTGGCCTCTTTGCCTTGGCCTGGGACTGCCATTTGGGAGGCACTGCTTTGGACCTAGTAGGGTGCACACAGGTAAATCCTAGAGCTGTACATGTGTCAGAAACAAAACAAAACAAACACCACAGATTTAAGTGTTTATCTTTTCCTCTTATTTATTTATTTATTTATTTTGTTTGTTTGTTTATTTTTAATGTTTTTGGTTTTTTGAGACAGGGTTTTTTGTATAACAGCACTGGCTACTGGCTGTTCTTGTGAAGCAGAACAGCCTCTGCTTCACAAGTGCTGAGATTAAAGGCATGGGCCATCAATGCCCAGTTAGATTTAGGTGTTTAAATAAAGAATCTGAGTTTATGTGCGTGTATTTGAACGTGTCATCGAATTGCTGTTTCACTTTTTATTGCATTTATTTATGGCTAAGTTTACATTGTAGGTTGGAAATCTCTTTGCTCTTGCTAAAACCTTCTATTGCTTATTCTTGCTTATTCTTACCCCAAGTATGCTTTTCGTTTTATATATATGAGACAAGATCTCACTGTATATCCCTGGCTGGGCTGGAACTCACTGTGTAGCTCAGGTTAACCTTGAACTCAGAGGCTCACCTGCCTCTGCTGTTAGCGTCCAGAATGCGCAGAAGAAGTCACCCAAAGGTAGATTAACATGCAAAAGCAATGAATGTTTATTTTTCTACAGAGCTCCAGCATGCTGGGGTCACTAGTTAGGCAGATTGGCAACCCCAAGATGAGCTGGCAGGCTCTTTTTAAAGGCTTTCAGGGGAATTTGGGAGGAGGTGAGAGAACCTGTGAAGTGATTGGAGTATTCAAACTTAAAAGCAAGGGCCAAAAGCATGGTCTGGGGGAGCATGTGACCTTATCTCTTTCTGGCGGGATGCATGGTCTGGGGAGCATTAATTAGTAGCCTCCAGTTAATCTTAAGACCTGAGGATACTGTCTAACCGGTAGTTTAAGCAAACTTATCTCTGGGAATGGGAACCTCAGGACCTTCCTCAATTTAACAGGAGGAGGAAGCCTGCCATGGAGTAAGGCTGGCTAACAGGTTGGGCTACTTTGGGGCCCTAGAATCTCAATTTGGAGTCCTCTGGGGCCCCTCACTGCCTCCCAGTTAAAGATGTGTGCCATCATGTCTGACTAGTTTTCCATTTTAAAACATCTTACTATTTGTAAGCCAGGCGGTGGTGGCGCACGCCTTTAATCCCAGCACTTGGGAGGCAGAGGCAGGCGGATATCTGTGAGTTCGAGGCCAGCCTGGTCTATAAAGTGAGTTCAGGACAGCCAGAGACACACAGAGAAACCCTGTCTCAAAAAACCAAAAAAAAAAAAAAACAAAAAACAAAAAACAAAAACTATTTGTGTGTGGTGTGTGTGTGTTTATGGCTATGTGATTGCCTTTGGGCATGGAGGTCAGAGGATACTTTATAGAGTTAGTTCTTTCCTTCTACCTGTATGTGGGTTCCATTGACCAAACTCAGGTGGTCAGGCTTCATAGGCAAGCACCTTTACCCACTGAGCCATCTCACCAGGCCCAATTACTGTTATTTATTGAGTAAAAAATGAAATAAAAGATGGAGGACATGACTTGTAAAGTATGGAGAAGATTTTCATTGTAGATATAAGGGCGAAAGCAGGCAGAGGGAGAGACCAGGCTGAGCATGGCCAGCAGACTAAATCTAATCATGAGAGGAGCAAGCAGGAGGGAGAGCAAGAGAGGAGCTGCAGGCCAGGGCAAAGAGGCCAAGAGTGCTGAGTCATGTAGGGAAGTGGAGGCCCAGCCCCTGGAGGGAGAAGTTTAGGGTAGGGGGCAGGGTGAGATGTTCTGGGAGGAGTCACAGGTACTGAAGAATGCTGGGTGAGCTGGCCAGTGTTTTCTTCTGATAAGCCTGTTTTGATAAGATAAATAGGGTCCTCAGATAGCCATTTGTCCAGGGTTACTTTGAGACCTAACATTTATTTATTCATCTATCTATCTATCTATTTATTTATTTTTGGGGCAAGATTCTCACTAGGTATCCCTGGCTGCCTTGGAACTTGCTATATAGACCAGGCTGGCTTCAAACTCACAGTAATCTGCCTATTTCTGCCTCCCACATGCTGACACTGAAGGTTTGTTCAGTGTCAATACCTGTCAATACCTGGCTATTTATTTTTCATGCTTTTGAAAACCGTGTTTGTGCCTGCATGTACACTGTGTGCAAACAGGTACCTGAAGAGGGCAGGGAGGATGTAGAATCCACTGGAACTGTAGTTACAGGGAGTTGGGAAATGAACTGTGTCCTCTTCATGAGCAGCCAGTGCTCTTCACTGCTGAGCCACCTCTCCAGTACTATTTATTTTTAATGTGCTGCTTCCCTCATTGTTTTGTAATTTTTAGTTACATTATTTCTTTGTCACATATGTCACAAAGTGTAGATGTCAGAAGACTACTTCAGTTGGGAATCAGTTGGTCCTAAGGATAAAATTCCCATTGTCAGTCTTAGTGGAGATGCCTTTATCTGCTGACCCATCTTTCAGCTCAGTTCCTAATCTTCTCTAAAGGAACGTTAGGTGGCTAGAGAGACGACTCAGCGGTGAAGAACACTGTCTGCTCCAGCAGAGGAACCGGGTTCAGTTCCTAGTATGGCAGCTCGCAACTGTCTCTAACTCTAGTTCTAGGACATCCAATGGCCTCTTCTGGGCTCCATGTATATTGTACACACATGGTACATATGCAGGCAGACACAAAACACTCATACACATAAAAAAAATAAGTCTTTTAAAGAGCGGAATTTCAAGATTTTTTTGATTTTGATTATTGTCAGGTAGTTCTATTCTTGCAGTTTGTGATATTTTGAAATGTGATTTTCTGGATGGATTGTATGAGTTTAAAAAAAAATTAAGCTTTCTGTGTCATTTCACTTTTTCCTATGTAGTGTGTGCCAATCTTCCTTTCCTCTTTTGTCTGGGTCTCATTAGCATGTCATGATCCTTTGCCACACACCCTCTCCCATCTCAAAGCCTTCTGCTCTCCTCAGTGTAAGTTCTCTCCTTGTGAAAAAGGCAAGTCACAGAGTTTGATTTTTTATTGGAGGGGGGGGGGCAAGGTCTTGCCGAGTAGCCTTTGCTGGGCCAGAACTTTCTCTGTAGACTAGGTTGGCCTGGAATTCACAGAAATCTGCTTGCCTTGTCTCCAGAGTACTTGCACTAACTTCTTGTAAAAGCTTCTTCCACATAAGATTGAATGAACAAGAGGCTTGTGTAGTTCAGGAAACAGGAAAAGCTAAGCTTCCTCAGTTGAGTGGGAAATGTCTGTATAACTGCCATAGCTCCCTCCACTGGAATGTCTAAAATTAGCCACACTAAAAATATCAAGTATAGATGTGTCTGTGTCCCAAGGAAGCAGAAGGAACACTGTTGATGCCACTGCTGAGAGTAGCCATCATTCAAGCCAGTTTGGAAAGCTACAGTCCTTTGTGAAGTATATATTGAGTGACACTGCTGGGGTAAATAGCAGCAAGGTACAGCTGTGCAGGTTCAGTAACCATATTGTTCACTGCCAAACAGCTCACTGTAGCAGGGCATTTGCTTTAGATTTAATTTATCTGTTTATAACTATGCGGATGAGATTACATTGTGGTGTCCATTTTCTTTTTGAGCATCTACTTATTGGTCATTGTTTTTCTGTTTCTCATTCCCAGTCTTCTTTGTTTCTTGGTAGGATTGTATATAGCCCAAACTAGCCTCACACTCCCCTGTGTAGATGATATTGTCTTGAATGCCTGATCCTCCTGCTTCCACCTTTCAAGGGCTGGGATTACAGGTATATACCACCACACCTGGCTTTTTTCTTTTCTTTTTGTTGCTGTTGCTGTTTGCTTACATTTTAGTATTTTTTTTTTTCTTTTTGTTTTTTTTCGAGACAGGGTTTCTCTGAATATCCTTGTCTGTCCTGGACTCGCTTTGTAGACCAGGCTGGCCTTGAACTCACAGAGATCCGCCTGCCTCTGCCTCCCAAGTGCTGGGATTAAAGGCGTGCGCCACCACCGCCCGGCACATTTTAGTATTTTTAAGGAACTGTGCTCCTTGATTTTCCTTTATGTTTCAGATATCTTTTTCACTCATCCTTTTACTGTTTACACTATTTTACTGTTCATTTTTGTTCTTGTAGTTATGTTTTTGTTCCTTCTGAGTTTTTTTTTTTGTTAATTTTTTTTCAAAAGAAAGGGTCTTCTTAGTTGTCCAAGGTGGTCTGAAGCTAGCTATACAGCTGAGGCCAGTCCTGAACTCTTTTGCTTTGTTTCTTGAGTCAAGGTCTCCCCATGGTTCTCCCAGTTATTAAGACATTGAAGTCCTAGCAGATTGGTTATCTGTGAGGCTCTGTTGCATAGTTGCTTGTGTTTATCTTCTCGGTATGTTGTCATATTTTCTTATTGTAGCCCCATTTGTGAAGGCTCCACTCTCATGAAATGACTGTCTATCAAAGATAGATGTGAACCTTGGGGACACATGCATTCTGGGGAGGTTATTTTGGTTTGGGGGCAGGATTTCTCTCTGTTGCCCTGGCTGTCCTGAAACTCACTATGTAGATAGAGCTGGCTTTGAAGTCTCAAGCGATCTAACTGCAAACTGCCTTAGAAGTGCCCAACTGTGCAGGCATTCTAGCCACAGGAGGCAGTATATTAAAAATTGTTGACTCTTCCAAGGGAATCTTTTCTTAGTAATATAATCAGTTGATATTTTCTCCATTAGGTACTTCAATGGAATATTTCTGGAATTATCCATTATAGTTACAGTAATATGTCTGACATGTTAATGTAAGAAATTTTAACACAAAATATTTTTTACACAGAGAAGCAGTATATGAGTGGCAGTGCTTTGCCTGTTGGCAGGTGTCACTTATTTCAGCCTAGAAGAAGATCTATCACAAGTACTTGCTATTCCAGAAAGACATAGCCATGTGCTTAGTTACATGTGTTGTCAGGGCTGTATTAGTAAGATTTTCATACATAAGTAAAAGTAGAATTAATTGTGTCCCCAACCCCTTCTTTAAGTAATTATCAGCATAGGTCCCATCCTGTTCATCCCCTTTTCTGTTGCTAGGTTATTTGGAACCAAATACTAGAGGCTGTTTTTTTTGTCTCTGTGTTGATAATTATCTCTGAGATGATAACCTTTTTACATAACCATAAGTTATTCTTAGCATCATCTGTTCCTGCTCATGTAGCATCTTCATCTCAAGGTCGAGCCAGTGCTCATACATCCAGCCTAACTAAAAAAAACATTTTAGTCTCTTGATCTCTTATTTTTTTTTCTTCCACGTGATAATCATCTCTTGAAAAACTTGTGTTATCCTTTAGATTATGACAAATTTTAGATTTGGCTCAGTTGCTCTTTGATAGTGTCACTTAACATGAATTCCTGACCAACAATCAATAAATGGGACCTCAAGAAACTGAAAAGCTTCTGTAAGGCAAAAGACACTATCATTTGAACAAAACGGCAGCCTACAGATTGGGAAAAAAATCACCAACCCCACATCTGACAGAAGGCTAATATCCAAAATTTACAAAGAACTCAAGAAATTAAATGCCAAGAAACCAAATAATCCAATAAAAAAATGGGGAACAGAGCTAAACAGAGAATTCACAAAGGAGGAATTCCTAATGGCTGAGAGACACCTGAAGAAATGCTCAGTATCCTTAATCAGCAGAGAAATACAACTCAAGACGACTCTGAGATTTCATCTCACACCTGTCAGAATGGCTAAGATCAAAAACTCAGATGACAGCACATGTTGGCGAGGTTGTGGAGAAAGGGGAACACTCCTCCATTGCAGGTGGGAGTGCAAGCTTGTACAACTACTATGAAAATCAGTCTGGAGATATCTTAGAAAACTTGAAATAGCTCTACCTCAAGACCCAGCCATACAATTCTGGGTATACAACCAAAAGATTTCTCACCAAACCACAAGGATGTTTCCTCATCTATGTTCATAGCAGCCTTATTTGTAATAGCTAGAAACTGGAAACAACCCAGATGTCCCTCATCCAAGGAATGGATTAAAAAAAACCTGTGGTACATTTACATAATAGAATACTACTCAGCCATCAGAAACAATTTGCAGCCAAATGGATGGAATTAGAGAAGCTCATCCTGAGTAAGTTAACCCAGACTCAGAAGGATGCACATGGCATCTATTCACTTATAATCGGATTTTATCCATATAGTACAGAAAAACTATACTACAACCATTGTACCAAAGGGAACAGGAACATAGACTTTGTTACCTATCAATGAGACACTTTGCCCTATTGGTGCTGCCTTGTAGGCCCACAGTGTATGAGGAGGCTGTTTGTTGGGAAATTCTGCTGCTTAGGTCAAAGGCATCCTTTGTCAGCAGGGTCTCTCCTTCTCTACCTGGGGGTTCCTGGACTGCCAGACCATACCCTCTATCTGAAGAATGTCCTATAGCCCTCAAGCTTTCAGTCAATGACCTTTTCCATGCCTCTAACCATACCTGGAATTCTTCCCCCACCCCTGCTGCCCATATGATAATTAGGTACTGCATTCCCCTTCTTAAGATAGGACAGTGCTGGGCTGGAGAGATCGCTCGCTCAGTGGTTAAGAGTACTGTCTGCTCTAATAGAGGTCTTGAGTTCAATTCCTGGCAACCACATGGTGGTTCACAACCATCTCTAATATAGTCTGATGCCCTCTTCTGGCATGCAGATGTACATGCAGATACAGTGCTCATACATTAAAATAAATAAATAAATCTTAAAAAAAAAAGATAGGACAGTGCTGCTGCATGTAAATGAAGTGGTTTCTCTGGCACTCCTAGCCCCAGCAAATCAAACGATTCACTCCCCAAACCGCTCCTACTGCCCAAGATTTATAATATCCCTGTTCATGAAATAAACTCTCCATTCCTCCATCATGATCATCTGATACTCACTGTTTATTTTGTGCTTGGGAAGAAGGGGCCTTTTCCCTTCCAGAATAATTCATTGCTGGATCCACCTGCCTAAGCCAGGGTTCTCCTGCCTGGAACCCATATCTCAGAGCATGGTGGATACTGTTTCTCCTGCAGCCACTGTCACCATACTGGGAGTGGCCTCTGAAGCTCACCAAAGCTCTGGACTTCTACTGTTTCTCCTGCACCTGCTCCATAGTGCTCACCAGCAGCTGGTTGCTAGCTGTTCCCAAAGTAACCTCCAGATTGTCTCGAGCCAAAGCTGACTCCCAAAGTTGCTTGGCTTGGTACAGGACCTCTGAGCCCCTAAAAGAACTGTGACCTTTTGCTATGCTGCAGAGAGGGTCTCTACTGCATTCTTGTCATAAAATCTGTAACAGTTTATGGTGGAGATAGTACTTTCTCCAGCCCCTCTAGGATATCCTGTGGCACAGATCCTGTCTTGTGTTTTGCCCTTTTCTTCCCAGAAATGCACATAGCATGGATCTTCCAGCAGAGAAGTGTACACTTCTGGCTTGGTGTCTGGCAAGACCTGAGCTTCCTGGGAGAGTACCCAACAAGGCCCCAACAGTTCTCCGAAAGACGCAGAACAACACTGTCTAGTATGATGGTGACATCATGGCATGTAGTTGTCATTGGCCAAGGATGGTTCAGACCAACATTGTGGTCTGTATAATTTGAAGAATCCATATCAAGGGGCTATTTAATTTTATATGTATGACGAAAGTTTTTGCCTGCCTGTATGTGTACAGTGTGCATGTGCCTGGTGCTTTTGGAGGCCAGGAGAAAGCATTAGATTCTCTGGAACTGAGAGTTCTAGATGTGAACCACCATATAGGTGTTGGAAATTGAACCCAGGTACTCTACAAGAACAGCAAGTCTTCTAAACTGCTGGGTCTCTCCAGCTCTGTGTCCCCCCCCCCCCCCCCCATAGTCCCGGGTCTCCCGCCCCAAGAATGATCTCGTCTGTAATTAGGACAGGGCTTCCCACATTAATTAACAATTAACAGTGACCATCACAAGCTGTACTCAGGTGGACTGAGGATCCTGAGGTGACCTGTAGAAAATAGTTTTAAGAGGTGTCCATATGAACTGAAGGTTGAGTTTCTGAAGTCAAGGGCCATAGAGATACCCAAAGCCTGTGGGAGCTTCAGAAGAGAGAGTCAAGCTTACCTTTATTAGCACCAGGTATATATTGTTTTTCAAATTACCTTGTTCAAATGATGTAATCTGTGTTTGTATATTTATTTTTGTGTGAGGATTTTTTTCCTAGGTGGTATTTGGAGTTTTATGAGGTGCATTGTACAGGTGTACAGAGATAAAGGAGTGCTGATAAGATAAAATGTAGGTTTATTCCTTACTTTTCTCCTCACCTGGACAAAAATACTTAACAGAAACATCTTGAGAAAATACTACACAGAGGCAGGAGATAGCTGCAGTTCTAGGTCATTCTGATTTACAAAGCAAATTCTGGGTCAGTGAGTTCCAGGCTAGTCCGGCCACAGAATGAGGCTCTATTTGAAGAGAGGGAGAGAGGGAATGTTTTGATTTTTGTAATAGGGATCAGGAGGTGGGGGGTTGTTCTCATAGCTGATCAGTAAGCAGTCATTGTATAACTTATTGCAAGAGGGGGTTCTTGGGGGATAATTACTTCTGCTTTAGCGTACAGCCTCAGGAAAAATAAAGGACGAGGACAATAACCAGTCTCTGTACCTTCATTTTAAAAGGGGGTTGGGATAGTTTAGAATGGTACACTTTGAGTAACTACAGCGGTAAGTAGGTGACCCAAAGTCAAGGAGATAGACACAGAATGAGGTCATAGATGCCAGGCTTTTATCTGGCATTTAGTTCCCATGCGAGGAGTCAATACTTTTAGCAAAGCAGCTTCTAAATGCCAATTTCCTAATGTTGAAGCCAATGGATCCAGCATAACTCTAACCTGGAATATTATTGCTTAATCAATGTTGTGCTGTGTACTCTATCTTAGAGTATTAGAAAGAATTCTTTTCTAATGTATTTAAAAATGTATATGATGGATGGCAGGATTGATTGCTTTATAAATGTTCTCTATCCCCCAATATAGTGGAAAGTATATATTTTGTGAAAACAATGTAGTGAAACTTCATTAAAACTCTAACTGTATATATAACTTCTCCATTTGAACTGTGGTACATTGTTACAGAAGTGGATGTCCTTTGAGGATGTGACTGTGGACTTCAGCCAGGAGGAGTGGCAGCAACTGGATTCTGCCCAGAGAGACCTGTACCAGGAGGTGATGCTGGAGATCTACAGCCACCTCTTGGCAGTGGGTGAGCTCAGCTAACCTGTGGATCTAGGGTGGGCCTT
>CAJQZJ010034110.1:505498-527576 GCA_907164525.1 Lophiomys imhausi | reverse complement strand
TCTTCTTCTTCTTCTTCTTCTTCTTCTTCTTCTTCTTCTTCTTCTTCCTCTTCTTCTTTTTCTTGGAGAGCAGAGCACAGAGAAATCATAGAGATAAAAGATGTTTTAGAGTGGAAAGTAGAGAAAGTGTAGAACAAAGCAAGTTTAGATAGAAGATATTTGGGGATCATTTGTTAGTGGCAGTAGCAGTTGTTAGTGATTTGTGAGAATTTGGGAAATCAAGTTTGCCAATTTTTGGCCACTGATTTGTAGTGAGGCCAAACTGTTTAATAAAATATGAGTTCATGGTGGAAGAAGAGAGAGTCAGAAAGCAGAATACAGTATGGGTGTGTTCCTAAAAGCTCCAAGAGGGAGGTGAGAGCTGAAGTTATGGGACTGTAGGCTGGAGCCAGGGACAGCCCGGAGAGAGTGGGAGAGAAGGGAGATATCTCCGTTGGTGCAGAAGGCTTCAGGACCACAGAAGCACATAGGTGCCCACATGGAGGGCACAAAAGGCCAGAGGGAAGCAAGAGTTGAAGAATCAGTCTCTAGAACTTGGAATCAGATTCACAAACAAATGATTCATGCATAACTTAGAGAGGTTAGATCAGTAGCTTGGTTTGGATTGACCACTACAGGGAAGAAAAGGTATGAACTGGGTGTGCGCACTCTGCAGCTGGCCCGCTTCTTTACTGCCTTTGTCCATGTTCCTGCTAGGTCTGGCTCTGGCTCCCACTTTGCAACAAACATGGCGATTCCTCAACCCTAACTTTAAGACAGGATATTTGTGTAGTGTGGGGAGAGAGACCAGACAAAAACAAACAGGGCTTGGAGCAGAGAAAAAAGAAATAGGGAATGAGTATTTTTTTTCTTTCTGTTCCAATTGCTTGGTTGACTGCATTTGGATTGATTATCTAAGTGATAATGAAGCCAGGCTCTACTGCAAAGGAAGATGAGTTTAGAGGCCCTTAAGTCAGAGGGCAAAGCCAAACAGTATGTTGTCACCTCACAGGTTGGGAGCCAGGGCTAAAAGCCCAAAGAAACATGGTACCTGATACCAGGACTTTCAAATGAAGCCAGAAAGCAAAAACCATGCTCAAAAACTAAGCTTCACCAAAGGGGAATGGTTAGAGGTGGGTACCTCTGCCTCCAAGAGTATCAGAGACTCAGGGAAGCATTTAGGCTGACTGAGAGATATCACTCGTCAATTACTGGTAATGGATTGAAGGCCAAGTGATCCGTAGATCAGAAGGTAGATCTGTTGTGGGTGAAGTGGGTTGGTCAGCACCAATGTTAGGATTTAGTGGCAGAGTACCTTGGTAGGTCAGGGCAAAGGTCTGCTGCAAAGATCACACCATGGGAACACATCTCATGCAAGAGATTTATTGAGGTGAAGGGAATAAAAGACTGTCTTAGAGTGAGGATGTGAGAGACAGAGAGACAGACAGAGACAGGCAGAGATAGACAGAGAGGGGGGGGGGACTGGGAGATAGAGAGAGATGACCATGATGGTGGGGGACCTTTTATGGGGTCAGTGACCAGATTAGTGATGATGAAGCTACCATCAGAGTCTCTGAGGGCAGGCTGAAAGATCATGTTGCCACTGCTGGTGGTGGGCTAAAGCATCTATGGCTAATGCAACATGCCATGCGTACCCAGGCTGTGGACTGGGAGCTGCTACTCACTCTCGTGGTCTATGCAGACCTCTTGGGAGACTGAATAATTAGTCTGATGGTCTGCATCATTGTGGGCTCTGGGTGCAGCCACTCCTGCTGCCCCTTCTGTAGGTGCTGCGCTGGTGCTCACTGAAGAAAACCATGCATCGTGGGAGCCACACACATCATGATGGGTGAGTGCAGTCATGGCAGGGATGTGTGTGTGTGTGTGTGTGTGTGTGTCCATGTGCATTGGCATTGGAAGGGGTACCCAGTTCCTGATGTAAAGGGAGGAACCATTAAGATATTGACTGTGTATACTGCACTTTGGCACTGGTGCCCATGAGGGTGCCCTTGCCTAAAAGTTAACAAAGGGCAAGGGGTTGTCTTCACAGGCTTCTCAAGGAGGCATCTTCGTTGGCTTGTTCACATTGGCAACTAGAAGAGTAGGTGCCAATTCCTTTCAAATCTTCCCCACTTTCCTACGCACAGAACTTTATGTTCTTTCTCTCTCTTCAAAAGCAAACAAAATAGAAACAAACAGAAAACAAGAAAAATGCACCCCCGAAGGAAACCAAACTATGTAAGAAAAAGACCAAGAAAACACACACATACACATAGACACACATGCACATAGACACACATAAACACACACAACTAAAAAAAAAACCAATGTGAGACAGAAAAAGTCTACAAAAATACCTTTGAGTTAGTTTTGTGTTACACAACTATTCTTGGAGATAATGCCTTCACTGAAGTGTACTTAATAAATACTCAGCGAGGTTCCATTGGAGAAAACCTATTTTTCCTTTGTCAGTGGGTGTCAGTTACAAATAGCTTCTTGGCTAGGCGTGGGAGGGAGCCCGTGTCCACTTCCCCCTCTTAGTGCTGGGACTCTATCTGGCTTGAAACTGTGTGCTGCCTCTGTGAGTTCACATGTGTATCAGCCCTGTTACATCTGGAAGACAGTTTCCTTGAAGTCACCCATCACTTCTGGCTCTTTAAATCTTTCCATGTCCTCTTCCATATAAATCCTGGAGTCTTGAGGAGGGATTTGGGTAAAGGTAGCCCATTTAGGACTGAGTGTTCTAAATGCTTTCACTCTCCCACATTGTGCAGATGTGGATCTCTGTGTTAGTCCACATTTACTGGAAGAAGAAGTTTCTGATTTGGCTCTGCAAGGCAGTGATCTTTGGGTATAATAGAATTTTATTAGTAGTCATGTTATTGTTACCCATCCTACCTGACTCTTGGTGGCTGTCACGAGTGTGGAGCTGGTGGGTGCTCCAGAGCTCAGGCTTTGGAGGCAGAACTGGATGAGCCTGGGTTAGTGACAGAATCTTTATGGTATTGCATTTCCTCCCCCTGGTAGTATGGAAAGATGACTGACAGCTGAAGAAAAGGTTGGATATTCATGTTAAGGTTGGGCTAGGAAGGAAATTTCACTTTCACAGTTGCTGCTTTTCTTGGGAAGGTTACCAGATGTTTCCTTTTCCTCCTGAATTGGATTTTTTCCTTTATCAGAGGTGCCCCATCTCCACCTCCCTGAGTAGATACAACAGGGCCTTTCTAGAGAGATGACTACCTTGATTCTTTTCTCCAACCCTACCTATTCCTAGGCATATTTTCCCCAACTCTCAATACCTTGGCTGTCTCATTACTATGTGCTCATTCAGCTCTTTATGGATGCTTGGCTGTAAACATGTATGTACTGCATGCATGCCCAGTGCTCTTCAAGCCAGCAGAGAGTGTCAGGTCCTCTAGAACTGGAGTTACAGTTGTGAGCTGTCACATGGGTGCTGGGAACTAAATTCTCTCTCTCTCCTTGTTGAGACAGGCTCTCTGCTTTGTAGACTAGACTGGCCTTGAAGTCAGAGTTATTTCTGCCTCTGTCTCTTATGTGCCAGAGTATATATTAAGGGTATATACCACCATGCCTGACCAGGAACTGAATTCTTAAAAATGCTCAAAATAACCCCTAGATCAATTACATGTACATACAAACACAAATAAAAAATATAATAAAAATAGAAAGACAATAAACCTTCAAGAATATATAGGTACAACATGTTTAATTTTAATTTTTTAGATAGTCTTACTATGAAACCTTGGCTGGCCTGGAACTCACTATGTAAACCAGGCTGGCTCCAAATTCACAGAAATTCTTCTGATTCTGCTTCCTGAGTGCTGGGATTAAATGCATTTGTCCTGGCATACTGTGTTTTAAGCACTGTGTGGTGTGTGTGTGTTTGTGTTTGTGTGTGTGTGGTGTAATGAAGACACATGTAGTGCAGTGCCTGAAGTAGCCAGAAGAGGGCATCAGGTCACCCCTTGGATCTGGTATCACAGGCAGTTAATAAGCTGCCTGATGTGGGTGCTGGGAACCAAACTCAGATTGTCTGCAAGAGCAGAAAGCGCTCAACTGCTGAACATTCTCTCTAGCCCCAATTTCTACAGTGTATTTGCTACCCACTCTGGGCTACACATCATGTAAACTATTGGTGTGTTGTAGGCTTGTTTATGGTCCTTAGCAATATAAGAACTTGTTTTCTTTTTAAAATTAGTTTATTCTCTCTTATATTACATCTTGAGTATACTTTTACTTCTCTCCCTCTGCCAACCCCCTCCTCCATTCCCTCCCTACTACTTTCTTCCTCCCCATCCATTCCTCCTCCATTTCCTTTCAGAAAAAAGCAGGCCTCCTGGGGTTATCAACGAAATATGGAATATCAAGTTGCAATAATACTAGGCACCTCCCCTCTTAATAAGGCTGGGCAAGGCAACATAGTAGGAGGACAAGGTGACAAAAGTATCAGAAACAGCCCCTGCTCCCTCTGTTAGGAGTTCCACAAAACACCAAGCTACACAACTGTAACATATATACAGAGGGGCTAGGTTAGACCCATACAGGGTTCCTGATTGTTGGTTCAGTCTCAGTGAGGCCCTATGAGTCCAAATTTGTTGTTTCTGTGGGTTTTATTGTGTCCTTCATCCCTCTGGATCCTACAATCCTTCTTTCCTGTCTTCAGCAGGATTCCCTGAACTCTGCCTAATGTTTAGTTGTGGGTGTCTGCATCTGTTTCCATCAGCTACTGGATGAAGCCTCTCTGATGATAACTGGGTTAGGCACCAATCTATCATTATAGTAGAATATCATTAGGCATCATTTCATTGACTTGTGTGTGTGTGTGCGTGCGTGCGTGCGTGTGTGTGTGCACATGCGTGTGTGTGTGTGTGCACATGCGTGTGTGTGTGTGTGCACATGCATGTGTGTGTGTGTGTATGTGTGTGTGTGTGTTACGCTTCGTTTTATCCTTGGTCTCAGGGCCATCTGGCCTGTGATTTCTGGTCTTCCTGGCAGTTTCAAAGATGGGATCTCTCTCATGGCATGGGTCTCAAGTTGGACCAGTCTCTAGAGAGCCACTCCCACAATTTCTGCGCCACCTTTACCTCAGTACATCATTCTGTCAGGATGAATTGTAGGTCAAAGATTTTGTGGATGGGTTGGTGTCCCAGTCCCTCCACTGGAAGTCTTTCCTTGTTATAGGAGATGGTTGGTTCAGACTCTGTATCCCCTAAACTAGGAGTCTTAGATAGGGTCACCCTTGTAGATTCCTTGGAGTTTCAAGTCTCTACCTCACCCCCAAGTTGCTCCCCAATTCCAGTTGTCTCTACCAATACTCTCTCGCTCCATTCTCTCACTGATCCTTCCTGTTCTCATCCTCACCCATCCCCAGTCCACCCACAATATCGATTCTATTTTCCCTTTCCAGGGAATCCTTGAGCCTTGAGTCCTCCTTGTTACTTAGTCTTTCTGGATCTGTTGATTGTAGCATGATTATCTTTTACTTTGCAGTTAATATCCACTTATAAGTGAGTACATATTATGTTTGTCTTTCTGGGTCTGGGTCACCTCACTCAGGACGATTACTTTTCTAATTCTTTCCTGCCTGCAAATTTCATGATGCCATTGTTTTTTAACAGCTGAGTAATAATCCATTGTGCAAATGTACCACATTTTCTTTATCCATTCTCTTGTTTAGGGACATCTAGCTTGTTTTCAGTTTCTGGCTATTATGAATAAAGCTGCTGTGAACATAGTTGTGCAAGTGTTTTTTGGATATATGCCCAGGAGTAGTATAGTGGTATAGAGGTCTTGAAGTAGATGGATTCCAAATGTTCTGAGAAACCACTCTATTGATTTCCAAAGTGGCTGTACAAGTTTGGGCTCCCACCAGCAATAAAGGATGTTCCCCTTAATTGACATTCTCACTAGCATGAGCTGTCACTTGTGTTTTTGATCTTAGCCATTCTCACAGGTGTAAGATAAAATCTCAAAGTAGTTTTGGTTTGCATTTCCCTGATGGCTGAGGATATCAAACATTTATTTAAGTGTTTCTCAGTCATTTGAGATTTCTCTGTTTAGATCTGTACCCCATTTTAAAAAATTGGGTTATTTTGTTTACTATCTAGTTTCTTGAATTCTTTATACATTTTTGAAATCAGACCTCTATCAGATGAAGAATTGGTGAAAATCTTTCCCCATTCTATAGGCTACTGTTTTGTCCTATTGTTGGTGTCTTTTTCCTTGCAGAAGCTTTTCAGTTTCACGAGGTACCATTTATTAACAGTTGATCTCAGTGCCTGTTCAATTGGTGATCTGTCCAGGAAGTTGTCTCCTGTATCAATGTGTCTAAGGCTATTTCCTACTTTCTCTTCTCTCAGGTTCAGTGTATCTGGTTTTAAGTTGAGGTCTTTGATCCACTTGGACTTGAGTTTTGTGCATGGTGATGGATATGGTTACATTTGCATTCTTCTACATTCAGACATTCAGTTAGACCAGCACCATTTGTTGATGCTTTCTTTTTCCCATTCTATAATTTTGGCTTCTCTATCAAAATCCATGTGTCTATAGGTGTGTGGATTTACATCTGGGTCTTTGATTCAATCCCATTAATCAACGTATCTGTTTTAATGTCAATACCATGTGGTTTTTTATTACTATAGCTCTGTAGTAGAGCTTGAAACCAGGGTGGATGATAGCTCCAGAAGTTATTTTAATATTGTTCAGAATTGTTTTAGCTATCCTGGGATTTTTATTTTTCCATATGAAGTTGAATATTTTTCTTTCAAGGTCTAATAAGAAATAGGTTGGGATTTTGATAGGAATTGCTTTGAATGTATAGATTGCATTTAGTAAGATGGCCATTTTTACTATGTTAATTCTACCAATCCATGAACATGGGAGATCTTTCTATCTTTTGATATCTTCACTATTTTTTTTTCTTCAAAGAGTTGAAGTACTTGTCCTACAGGTCTTTCATTTGTTTAGTTAGAGTTACCCCAAGATACTTCATATTATTTGTGGCTGTTGTGAAGGGTGTTGTTTCCCTGATATTTTTTTCTTAGCCCATTTGTCATTTGTATATAGGACTACTGAGGTTTTTTTTGAGTTAATTTTGTATCCAACTACTTTGATGAAGGCATTTATCAGTTGTAGGAGTTCCCTGGTAGAATATTTTGATCACTTATGTATATACTCATATCATCTGTAAACAGAGATACTTTGATTTTTACCTTTTCAATTTATATCCCCTTGATCTCCTTTAGTTGTCTTATTGCTTCAATTAGAACTTAAGTACTACATTGAATAGATATAGAGAAGGTAGACAGCCTTGTTCCTGATTTTAGTGGAATTTCTTTGAGTTTCTTTTCATTTTATTTGATGTTGACTATTGACTTGCTATAAATTGATTTTTATTGTGTTTAGGTATGTACTGAAAGGACCTGGCCTACACCATTTTAGATAAAACCTCCATCTTGTGCCCTCAAATTTCAAGGCCAGGTTTTGTGAAAAAACTAAAGACCAAGGGTGACCAATCAGTAGTTGCCCTAATATCTGACTGGAGGCTAAAGTTAGACAAAGAAAATGTCTGTGTATGGTAATCCTTCCTCCTTAAAATTTAGGGCCAATGAAAATTAAACAAATACTTCTTGCCGTGGACAGTTCCCTAAGAGCTTTTAAAAGGGGGACTGCAAGCTTCTTTCGGGGGTCTCCATTTTGAAGGAATGGTTGAACCTTGCATGCAGGCTGTTTCTGCAGAATAAATGCTCCTTGCTTTTGCATACTATTTGAGTCTGGTGTCTTCCTTCAGCAATTCTAGGACCCTTATGGGACTTTGTATTCATGATAATCCAATGATTCACATGAAGGGCTGTTGGATTTTGTCAAAGACCTTTTCAGCATCTAATGAAATGATCATATGGTGTTTTTTGTTTGTTTCAGTTTATTATATGAAAGATTATGTTAATAGATTTTCATATATTGAACCATCCCTGCATCCTTGGGATGAAGCTTACTTGATCTTGGTGGATGTTCTATTTGATGTGTTCTTAGATTCCATTTCCAAGTATTTTATTCAGTATTTTTACATCAATGTTCATGAGGGAAATTGTTCTGTAATTCTTTCTTTGTTGAGTTTTTGTGTGGTTAGGGTATCAGGGTGACTGTGGCCTCAAAATGAATTTAGCAATGTTCCTTCTGTTTATATTTTGTGGAATAATTGGTATTAGTTCTTCTTTTAAAGTTTGATAGAATTCTGTACTAAAACTGTCTGGCCTAAGGCTTTTTTTTTTTGAAGACTTTTAATGATTGCTTCTATTTCCTTAGGAGTTATAGTCTGTTTAATTTTTAAAAATCTTGTTTTTATTTAACTTTGGTAAGTGGTGTCTATCAAGAAAATTGTTCATTTCTTTTAGAGTTTTCAGTTTTGTGGAGTACAGGTTTTTGAAGTACAACCTTTGGATGGTTCTTTGGATGTCTTAGGCATCTGTTGTTAATTCCCCCTTTTAATTTTTGATTTTCTTAATTTGGGTAGTTTTTCTCTGCATTTTAGTTAGTTTGGATAAGGGTTTGCAGTGTGATTTATTTTGTGTGCCTGGATCTTTGACGGATCCCCAGTTGACCTTATGATATTCATTGGCAGGTGCCTCTTGGACTTGTGGGAATAAGAGAGGACATAAAAAGTCAACTGAGACTGATAGGGAGCAATAGGGTCCAAGTGGCAGAAAAGTAGGGTCTAGGTGGCAGAAGAGGAGGGTCTGAAAGTAGGTGTAGAAATAATTATTTAAATTATTTCCAGTATTTATATTATAGTTAATTGGTTGGTGGTGTTAATCCTTAACCTGCTATTATAAATAAACACACAGACATTTGAAGGATCTTAACAAGCCTTAGCCTGGATTGTGCAATCTTGGTCCAACTAGGCTAGCTTGCAATTCTGTTCCCATAAGATGACCCCAATATATGCCTACATCCCATTGGGCTGTTATTCTCCATGCTATGCTGATGTTCTAGGCCACCTGGAGAGATGATTCTTCTATTAACCTGTGGCATGTCTCCTCCTTCCTCCTCCTGGCTTCTTCTCTCCATGATCCTCTGTGCTCCTCCAGAGCCCACCAACCTTTTCTCTGCCTACCTCTCTCTCTGACCAGTCACAGGCCTCAGCATTTCATGAAAGCCAATCGGAGACAATGGTTAGCAAGCAAAGTAACAGACAGCAAGCAGGCCTCTGGTAGCAATTAATTAACATTTAGAATATATAACAGTCCTAGGAAAAACTTCACCCAGCAGTGAGTCATAGAATCTGCTGCAGATTAGTGGAACACCTTACACTAGATGGTGTGCCATAAAGCCCCCCAAGGAAGCTCTTGGCCCTCACATGACTGTTGAACTGAGGGAATATGATAAGTGAGGTCCTACCTCATCTGAGAGAAGGAGAGTACCATGTAGAAGAATAATGAGGGAGGGTAGGAAGGAAGGAAGGAGGGAAGGAAGGGAGGAGGGAGGAAACTATGTTCTAGAAGTAACTTGAGAAAACTATTTTTTAAATGGGTAAATATGCTTAAAATATAATAAAAATAAAATATAAAATTTTCAAAAAAATATATATCACTGCATTAAGTAGGGTTAGAGAAGACAGTTGGTACAGGAAGAAAAAAGATTGAGTAGGGCTAGAGAAAAAGAGATTGAGTAGAGTGAAAATAGGAGACAGTTGAAAGTGAATTGGACTAGCAGAGTAAGAAGAGAAGAAGGTGACAGTTGAGCCAGGAGAAGCTGAGCAGAACAGATAGCCTAGAACAGTTGTTATAGTTTGGAGCTGCTAGTATTGGGAAAATTAGGATAAAGGACTATTTAAGCAGACTGTTGGGGATCTGAGGGTGGAGCAGTTGGGATAAACCTTTGAAGAGGTTAGGCTGGAAACTGGGAGGAGGGGTGGCTGGGAGTTAAGAGAACTGTTACTGTTTGTAGGAAAAGAAAACATTAAAAGAAAGCATTTAAAAGAAATATTCAAAGGAAAAAAGAAAAAAACACATTTTAAAGGGTTTGTATATCTTGTTGATTTTCTCAAAGAACCAACTCTTTCTTTCTTTTTTTTTAAAATAATTTATTTATTTTATGTACATTGGTGTTTTGACTACATGCATTTCATTAGATTGTTTGGAACAGGAGTTACAGACAGTTGTGAGCTGCCATGTGGGTGCTGGGATTTGAACCTGGGTCCTCTGGAAGAGAAGTCAGTGCTCTTAACCGCTGAGCCATCTCTCCAGCCCCCAACTCTTTATTTCATTGATTCTCTGTATTGTTCTCTGTGTTTCTATTTTATTGATTTTAGCTCTGAGTTTGATTATTTCCTGCCGTTTACTCCTCTTGGGTGTGTTTGTTTCTTTTTATTCTATAACTTTCAGGTGTGCTGTTAAGTCGCTAGTATAGGATCTCTCTAATTTCTTTATGAAGGCACTTAGTACTATCAACTTTCCTCTTAGCTGCTTTCATTGTGTCCCATAAGTTTGGGTATATTGTATCTTCATTTTCATTAAATTCTAGGAAGTCTTTAATTTCTTTATTTTTCCTTGACCTGCTGATGACTGAGTAGAGACTTTTTCAGTTTCCATAAGTTTGTAGGTCTGCCTTTTTTGTTGTTGAAGTCCAGCTTTAATCTATGGTGGTCTGATAAGATACAAGGGGCTGTTTCAATTTTCTTTGTATCTGTTGATATCTGCTTTGTTACTAAGTATATGGTCAGTTTTGGATTAGGTTCTGTGAGGTACTGAAAAGAAGGTATATTCTTTTGTGTTTGGGTGAAATATTCTGTATATATCTGTTAGGTCCATTTAAGTCATAACATCTGTTAATTCCATTATTTCTGTTTAGTTTCTTTCTTGATGACCTGTTCATTGGTGAGAGTAGAGTGTTGAAGTCTCATAATATGTGGGATTCAATGTGTAATGTAAGCTTTAATAATGTTTCTTTTATGAATGTGAGTGCACTTGTGCATTAGGCATAGATGTTCAGAATTGAGATGTCATCTTGATGGATTTTTCCTTTGATGAGTATGGTGTCCTTTCCCATCTCTTTTAATTTATTTTGGTTGGAAGTCTATTTTGGTAGATATTAGAATGACTACACCAGTTTGCTTCTTAGGTCTATTTGCTTGGGATATCTTTTTCCAATCCTTGACTCTTAGGTAATGTCTCTCTTTGATGTTAAGGCTTGTTTCTTGTATGTAACAGAAGGATGGATCCTGTTTTCACATCTATTCTGTTAGCCTGTGTCTTTTTATTGGGGAATTGAGTTCATTGAGATTGAGAGATATCAATGATCATTGATTGTTAAGTCCTCTTATTTTGTTGTTGTTGGTGATGGTTATGATGTTAGTGTGTAGTGTGTGTGCGTGTATGTGTGTGTGTGTGTGCATGTGCTTGTGTGTGCATGTATGTACTTCCCTTCTTTTGGTTCTGCTGGTGTTTGATTACTTATTGCCTGTGTTTTTGTGGGTATAGTTAACCTCCTTGAGTTGAAGCTTTTCTTCTAGTGCCTTCTTTAGGTCTAGATTTGTGGATAAATATTATTTAAATTTGACTTTGTCATGGAATATTTTGTTTTCTCCTTCTATGGATATTGAGTGTTTTGTTGTTCTTATGCTGGCCTCCAGACATCTATGTTTGAAGTAATTAAAGGTTTAGGTACTAAATTCTGAGTATGTCTTTGTTGCATGGGCATTTTGTTCCTTGTTTTCTGTTTCCTCTCTGGCCTTGGGCTGGCATCTGTGATCTCTTGGAGTCTTCATAATATTTGTCCAGGTCCTTCTGGCTTTTAGAGTTTCCCTTGAGAATTTGGGTGTAATTCTAATAGATTTGGCTATATGTTACTTGCTTTTCCCCCTTCATAACTTTTAGTATTCTTTCTTTGTTTTGAATATTTACTTTTTAAATTATTATATGGTAAGGGAACTTCCTTTTTTGGTCCCATCTATTTGGTGTTCTGTAAGCTTCTTGTACTTTTATAGGCATCTCCTTCCCTAGGTTAGGACAAATTTTCTTCTATGATTTTGTTGAAAATATTTTTCTGAGTCTTTGTGATTGGAATTTTGTCCTTCTATTCCTATTTTTCTTATGTTTGACATTCTCATACTGCCCTACATTTTCTGGATGTTTTGTGTCAGGAACTTTTTAGATTAATATTTTCTTTGACCTACAATCACGCTCTCCCATTGTATCTTCAATATCTGACATTCTGTCTCTTCCATCTCTTGGATTTTGTTGGTGATGCTTATGTCTGTTGTTCTTGTTTGTGTGTCTAGGTTTTCCATTTCCAGGATTCCCTCAGTTTGTGTTTTCTTTATTGTTTCTATCTGCATTTTCAGGTCTTCAACAATTTTATCCATTTCCTTCAACTGTTTTTTATTGGCTTTCATTAAGGGATTTATTCATTTCCTCCAATCGTTTGTTTCTGTTTTCCTGAATTTCCTTAAGAAATTCCTCCTTTGAAGTCCATTGAGATCCTCAGGACCTCAATCATCTTCATAAAATTTTAGTTTTTAAATTTTAAGGCCTTTTTCTTGTGCTTGTTGTGTTGGAATATTCAGAGCTTGCTGTAGAAGGATAACTGGGTTCTGGTGGTGACATTATATGTTGGCTGTTTTTTCTTGTGTTCTTATGCTGGCCTCTAGACATGTATGCTTGAAGTAATTAAAGGTTTAGGTACTAAATTCTGGATATGTCTTTGTTGCATGGGCATTTTGTTCCTTGTTTTCTGTTTCCTCTCTGGCCTTCTGGTTTGTGTGGCTTAGGATTTTCTGTGTGGTCTCTGGTAGAGTGAGGAGTCTCCACCCCAGTTAGAGGCTGAGGAATAGCAACTAGGAGGTCTCGGGACTTGTGATAGGATGGGGGAGATGTTGAGATAGTAAGAGAGGGAGGAGCTTGGCAGGCAAGCAACCTAACTTGACTTCACTTAGTCTGTTTAGTTCTGGTAGAGTAGGGAGTCTCCACCTCAGTTGGTGACTGGGACAGGGCTGAAAGGCAGGCTAACTGGACTTCTCCCAGTTTGTGAGGTCTCTAGTAGGATAAGCAGATGTTGCTTGTCTCTTAGCAGCTTTATTTCTGAATATCTTAGAAAATAACTATAATAGGCTGTCATAGTACCTAACAAAATGATCAGTTTGCATAACTATTAGTTTGCATTTCTTAATTATCCTAAACAGTTTATGACAATTAGTAGTAAAAGGCTGAAACATCACATTTCATTTTTTTTCTTTACCTCCTGATTTTATAGGAAGTACAGGGCCTGCAGCTTCCAAAACTAAAAAATGACATACCAGTGGCTGCCTGGACAGTTCCCATTTTCTCTCCATATATTACAGCATCGATCTTCAATCGTTTGGCCCTGTTTCTCTGACAGACATTGATGGTAGAGCAGGGGTTATGAAGGACTTTCCTACCCTGTCTTGGCAGAGCTAGGCTGTCGACTTACCTGCTTCCAGGATTTGTCCTTTTTGGACAGCATTCTGTCTACAGTTGGAGCAAGGGGCTTTTCCTACCCAGAGATAGGCTTGCGACTAATTCAATCATCTCCCACTGGAGATTCTTCGATGCTCATCTTCTACTTGGGGTAGAATGGGGGTGCTGTCAGGAGATGATATGTCTCGATATAAAAAAATCTAAAGTTACGAAAACATCTTTGAATGCCATATTCTGCAGATCTCTAAAGGTTTTTGAAGAGGCCCTATCTATCACTTATATTAGGATAAGCAGATGTTGCTTGTCTCTTAGCAGCTTTATTTCTGATTAGCTTAGAAAATAACTATAATAGGATGTCATAGTACCTAACAAAATGACCAATTTGCATAACTGTTAGTTTGCATTTCTTAATTATCCTAAACAGTTTATGACAATTAGTAGTAAAAGGCTGAAATATCACATTTCATTTTTTTTCTTTACCTCCTAAACCTTCCATCCCATTTCTCTGGGGTGGGGTGTCCTTATATAACAGTCTCTCATCTCAGGTGAGAGGTCGTATGAGGGCCAAGAGCCTCCTCATTCATTGGGGGTCTACGAGGCAGTACCACCAGTGAAAAGTGTCTCATTGCCCGGGAGAGAGAACTAAAAAACAAACAAACAAATAAGCAGACACACAGATAAAAAAGAATAAAAAATATAAAAAAATATAAAAAATAAATAAAAAAATAAAAATAAAAATAGAAAGTATATGTCCAAGGTCCCTTTGGTGTGTTAGTTGTAGTATCGATACCTTCTATATAGCTAAAATCCTACTATAAGTGAATAGATGCCATATGCATCTTTCTGAGTCTGGGTTAGCTCACTCAGGATGAGCTTTTCTAGTTCCATCCATTTGGATGCAAATTGCATAATTTCATTGTTCCTGATAGCTGGATAATATTCCATTGTGTAGATGTACCACAGTTTTTTAACCCATTCTTCGGCTGAGGGACATCTGGGTTGTTTCCAGTTTCTAGCTATTACAAATAAGGCTGCTATAAACATAGATGAGGAAACTTTCTTATGATTCCGTGAAGAGGCATTTGGGTGTATACCCAGAAGTGGTATGGCTGGGTCCTGAGGCAAAACTATTCCAAGTTTTCTAAGATATCGCCAGACTGACCTCCATAGTGGTTGGACAAGCCTGCACTCCCACCAGCAATGGAGTAGGGTACCCCTTTCTCCACACCCTCGCCAGCATGTGCTGTCATTTGAGTTTTTGATCTTAGCCATTCTGACAGGTGTGAGATGGAATCTCAGAGTCGTCTTGAGTTGCATTTCTCTGATGATTAAGGATGTTGAGCATTTCTTCAAGTGTCTCTCAGCCATTAGGGATTCCTCCTTTGTGAATTCTCTATTTAGCTCTGTCCCCCATTTTTTGATTGGATTGTTTGGTTTCTTGGCATTTAATTTCTTGAGTTCTTTGTAGATTTTGGATATTAGCCCTCTGTCAGATGTGGGGTTGGTGAAGATTTTCTCCCAGTCTGTAGGCTGCCTTTGTGTTCGAATGACAGTGTCTTTTGCCTTACAGAAGCTTTTCAGTTTCATGAGGTCCCATTTATTGATTGTTGATCTCAGTCCTGAGCTGTTGGTGTTCTGCTCAGGAAGTTGTCACCTGTGCCAATGAGTTTGAGGGTTTTTCCCACTTTTTCTTCTAGTAGATTTAATGTGACCGGCCTTATGTTAAGGTCTTTGATCCACTTGGACATAAGTTTTGTACAAGGTGATAAGTATGGGTCTAATTTCATTCTTTTACAAGTGGACATCCAGTTGGACCAGCACCATTTGTTGAAGATGCTGTCCTTCTTCCATTGTGCCATTTTGGCTTCTTTGTCAAAAATTAGGTGGCCATAAGTGTGTGGGTCTATTTCTGGATATTCAGTTCGATTCCATTGATCTACTGGTCTGTTTCTATACCAATACCATGCTGTTTTTACAACTATTGCTCTGTAGTACAGCTTGAAATCTGGGATGGTGATACCTCCAGATGTTTTTTTATTGTACAGGATTGATTTAGCTATTCTGGGCTTTTTGTTGTTCCATATGAAATAGAGACTATTTCCAAGTCTATAAAGAATTGTGTTGGTATTTTGATAGGAATTGCATTGAATCTAAATATTGCTTTTGGTAGGATGGCCATTTTTATTATGTTGATCCTACCTATCCATGAGCATTGGAGATCTTTCCATCTTCTAAGGCCTCTTCCATTTCTTTCTTCAAGGGCTTGAAATTCTTGTTGTACAGGTCCTTTACTTGCTTGGTTAGAGTTACCCTCAGGTATTTTGTTTGTGGCTATTGTGAAGGGGGTTGTTTCCCTTATTTCTTTCTCAGCCCCTTTGTTTGTTGTATAAAGAAGGGCTTCTGATTTTTTTGAATTAATTTTGTATCCAGCCACTTTGCTGAAGGTGTTTATCAGCTGTAAGAGTTCTCTGGTGGAATTTTTGGGGTCGCTTATGTATACTATCATATCATCTGCAAATAGGGATAATTTGACTTCTTTGTTTCCAGTGTTTATCCCCTTGATCTCCTTTAGTTGTCTATTGTTCTAGCAAGAACTTCAAGTTGAAGAGATATGGTGAAAGTGGACATCCTTGTCTTGTCCCTGAGTTTAGAGGAAATGCTTCAAGTTTCTCTCCATTTAATTTGATGTTGGCCACTGGCCTGCTGTATATTGCCTTTATTATTTCTAGGTACGGTCCTTGTATACCTGTTCTCTCCAGAACTTTTAGCATGAAGGGGTGTTGGATTTTGTCACATGCTTTTTCTGCATCTAGTGAGATTATTATGTGGTTTTTTTCTTTCCTCTTGTTTATATGGTGAATGACGTTGATAGACTTTCGTATGTTGAACCATCCCTGCATTCCTGGGATGAAGCCTACTTGATCATGGTGTATGATACTTTTGATGTGTTCTTGAATTCGGTTTGCTAGTATTTTATTAAGTATTTTTCCATCTATGTTCATGAGGGAGATTGGTCTGAAGTTCTCTTTCTTTGTTGGGTCTTTGTGTGGTTTAGTAATCAGGGTGACTGTGGCCTCATAGAATGAGTTTGGCAATATTCTTTCAGATTCTGTTTTGTGAAAGAGTTTGAGAAGTATTGGTGTTAGCTCCTCTTTGAAGGTCCGGTAGAATTCTGTGCTAAAGCCACCTGGCCCTGGGGTTTTTTTGGTTGGGAGATTTTTAATGACTGTTTCTATTTCCTTAGGGGTTATAGGGCTGTTTAATATGTTTATCTGATCTTGATTTAGCTTCAGTAGGTGGAATCTATCAAGAAAATTGTCCATTTCACTTAAGTTTTCAAATTTGGTGGAGTATAGATTTTTAAAGTAGGATCCAAATATTCTCTGGATTTCCTCAATGTCTGTTGTTATATCTCCCTTTTCTTTTTTTTTTTTATTTTTTTTTTATTTTTTTTATTTTTTTTTGGTTTTTCGAGACAGGGTTTCTCTGTGTATCCTTGGCTGTCCTGGACTCACTTTGTAGACCAGGCTGGCCTCGAACTCACAAAGATCCGCCTGCCTCTGCCTCCCAAGTGCTGGGATTAAAGGCGTGCGCCACCACCGCCCGGCATATCTCCCTTTTCATTTCTGATTTTTTTGATTTGGGTTTTCTCCCTCTGTCTTTTAGTTAATTTGGCTAAGGGTCTGTCTATTTTCTTGAAGATCCAACTCTTGGTTTCATTGATTCTTTGTATAGTTCTTTTTGTTTCTAAGTTGTTGATTTCAGCACTAAGTTTGATGATCTCCTGCCTTCTGCTCCTCTTGGGAGTGTTTGCTTCTTTTTTTTTTTTTCCAATTCACCCAGTTTAGCTGTTAATTCGCTAATATGAGCTGTCACAATTTTCTTTTTGAAGGCACTTAGTGCTATGAACTTTCCTCGTAGCACAGCTTTCATTGTGTCCCATAGGTTTGGGTATGTTGTGTCTTCATTTTCGTTGGATTTTAAGAAGTCTTTGATTTCCTTCTTTATTTCTTCCCTGACCCAGTGGTCCTCTAGTAAAGAGATGTTCAATTTCCATGTAAGTGTAGACTTTCTGTTGATTCTTTTGCTATTGAAGTCCAGCTTTATTCCATTGTGGTCTGATAAGATACAAAGGCTTATTTCAATTTTCTTGTATCTGTTGAGGCTATCTTTGTGTCCAACTATATGGTCGATTTTGGAGAAGGTTCCGTGAGGTTCTGAGAAGAAGGTGTATTCTTTTGTGTTTGGGTGAAACGTTCTGTAGATATCTGTTAGGTCCATTTGGTTCATGATCTCTGTTAGACTCATTATTTCTCTGTTTGGCTTCTGTCTTGATGATCTGTCCATAGTTGTGAGTGGGGTATTGAAGTCTCCCACTATTTAAGTGTTTGCATCGATGTGAGATTTAAGTTTTAGAAGCGTTTCTTTTATAAATGTAGGTGCCTTTGTATTTGGGGCATAGATGTTCAATATTGAGATGTCCTCTTGGTGGATATTTCCTTTAATGAGTATGTAATGCCCTTCTCTGTCTTTTTTTTTTTTATGAACTTCAATTGGAAGTCTATTTTGTTTGATATTAAGGTGGCTACTCCAGCTTGTTTCCTGGGTCCATTTGCTTGGAAAACCTTTTCCCAGCTCTTTACTCTGAGATAGTGTTTATCTTCAATAGTGAGATGTGTTTCTTGTATACAGCAAAAAGATGGGTCTTGTTACAGATCCAGTCTGTAAGTCTGTGTCTTTTTATTGGCGAGTTGAGTCCATTGATGTTGATGGATATTAGTGACCAGGGGTTGTTATTTCCTATTATTTTAGTATAGCTGGTCATCTTTTGTTTCTTTTTGTTTAGTTGCTGTGTAGGTTTCTATTTCCTCTGTTTTCTTGGGTGTAGTTATCTTCTCTGTGTTGGAATTTTCCTTCTAGGATCTTCTGTAGGGCTGGGTTTGTGGGGAGATGTTGTTTGAATTTGATTTTGTCATGGAATATCTTGTTTTCTCCATCTATGTTGATAGAGAATTTTGCTGGGTATAGTAGTCTGGCTGGGCACCTATGTTCTCTCAGGGCTTGTAGGACATCTGTCCAGGCCCTTCTAGCTTTTAAAGTTTCTGAGGAGAAGTCAGGTGTGATTCTGATGGGTCTGCCATTGTATGTGACTTGGCCTTTTTCTCTTACAGCTTTTAATATCCTTTCTTTGTTCTCTACATTTGGAGTTTCTATTATTATATGGCGAGAGGAATTTCTTTTCTGATCTAATCTGTTTGGTGTTTTGTAAGCCTCTTGGATTTTTTACTGGCATCTCTTTCTTTAGGTTTGGGAAGTTTTCTTCTATGATTTTGTTGAAGATATTTCCTGGACCATGGAGTCAGGAGTCTTCTCTTTCCTCTATGCCTATAATTCTTAGGTTCCATCTTTTCATTGAGTCCTTGATTTCTTGGATATTGTGGGGGAGAGATTTTTTAGCCTTCTCATTTTCTTTGGATGTTGTACTGATTTCTTCCATCGAATCTTCCATGCCTGGGATTCTGTCTTCTATCTCTTGAATCCTATTTTTGGTACTCAGATCCATAGTTCCTGTTCTCTTCCCTTGATTCTCCATTTCCATATTTAACTCTTGTTTTCTTTATTGTTTCCATTTCCATTTTCATTTCTTGAGTGATGTTATTTGTTTTGTACATTTCCTGCTCCAGTTTGCTTGTCTTTGCCTGGAAGTCTTCCATTGCTCTCTCTTTTTCTTGTTCAAGTTGACTCACCTTGTTCTAAAGTTCTCTAATGGTGTTTTCCATCGCTTTCGTATGTGCAATTGTGGCTTCTTTGAATTCCTTCATAGATTGAAGTTCTTCTTGAAGGGACTCTATCACTTTCCATAATGTAGAATTGTCATCGTTTTTATGTGTTTCAGGTGTGGTGAGGTGGTTCGGGCTGGATGGAATAGCGTTGCTTTTCTTTGTTGGAGTCCTTTCGCTCTGTTATTATTATTATTTTTGTCTGGGGCGTCTGGCCATGTGGAATTTTTTAGCTGGCTTTTGGACTTGGGTCCAAAGGGGACGCTTTGGTGTAGGAGTCGATTTGCCTTACTCCACCCCTATAAGGTGAGTCATTCAGCCCCGCCTCCTAGGTGGAGACCTAACTAATCCAGGGGGTGGAGCTGTGTACAAGTAAGCTCTGGTTCCCTGCAGGAAGGGCCAGTACTAGTAAAAAAGTCCGATATACAACAGTTTTAAATACCTCGCAGTTTGCCCGGGGTTGGCTCCTGTGGTGGGTAAATCTGTCTTTACCCCCAATAGCCTTGCCGCTCCCATGGCCTGGAAACTGGCCAGTGATGTCACAGCAGTGGGTTGTAATCTGCAGTCTGAAGGCACTTTGCAGCCGAGCTGCGCTCACTTCCAAGGGTCACAAACTTTGGCCAGATAGCTGGATCGTCTGTGCAAGACCTCGGGATGCCAGCAGGTTGGGGATTATTTCTGCGTGGGATCTGAATCTGTCCGCTGGGTATTAGATTGCAACTTACCCTGCGTCTCTCTTGGTGGGGGATGGGGGATCCCGATTCCCGGGTCTAGCAGCTTCCTTGCGTGTCCGAGGGTGGGAAGGAGCATCATGCCCAGGGACCCTCAGTGGTCCCTGGGTAGTTGGGTGAGATCTAGAGGGGGTTGAGCCGTTTGTATAGCATCCTGCAACACTTGCTGCCCTGTGACTGTTAACCCCGAAATGAAAATACGTCCGCGCGGGCCGCCGCCATCTTGGATCCCCTCCCCCTTTTTTTCCCAGAGACACTAAACTTAGTGTAAAGCGTGAAAGTGAAACCTGAATTGCATTGAAGACCCATAGCTTCACATTATGGCCTCTCTAGACCTCCAAACAGGAACACCCCTGCCACACACCTGGCCTCAGCAGCTTTCCTTAGTTTTAGAGGAAGATTCCATAACCCCTTTCTTCTATCCTTGACTCTAAAGCCAGAGTGATGTGGCTGAAGCTGCCAAGTTCTGCTACTTGCTGGGGCTGGAACATGGCTGCCTCCTCTTCATTAGCTTTGTTTGTGATGTTTTCTTTTACTCCTTAAACTTGGCTAAACTCAGAGATCTGCTTGCCTGTCTGAATGCTGGAAATAAAGGTGTCTACCACCACACCTGGGCCTAAGCTGTTGCTTAATTCCTTTTCACAAGTTGGAAGTTTATCTGGGTGGGATCTTACCCTGAGGTCACCACTCTCTTTATTCCATTTAATATCAGTCTTTTATTTATTTCCTTAAACACCCGATTTAGTTCTATTTAACTTCCTGGTGCCCCCTTTCTCCTCAAATTGTGCATTTTCTATTTTTCCTTGCTCACCTTTCATTAAAGATTTGCATAAGAGTGAACACTAATAAGCACACAAGAGTCTATACTAGGCTGTTTTGAGATTTCTTTTGCCAACACAATTAATCCAAAACTCTTCACTTTAGCCTCAGGCAGACTTTTCAGACAAGGGCAAAACCCAGCCATATTAACCAATTACAAGAACAGTCTCTGGGCCACATATTAAAATTCTCCTCTGGAACTTCTTGAGCCAGGCCCCCACAGTTCAAATCACCCTCAGCACCACTGTCTTCCATGTTTCTACTAGTATGACTCATTAAACCCAACTTAAAGCATTCCACTGCTTTCATAATCCAAAGTCCAAAAATCCACATTCCTCCAAACAAAAGCATGGTCAGACCTATCACAGCAATACCCTAGTCCGGCACCAACTTCTTAGGGTTTCTATTGCTGTGAACAGATACCATGACCACAGCAACCCTTATAAAGGAAAATACTTAACTGGGGCTGGCTTACAGTACAGGTTTATTATCCATTATGGTCATGGTGGGAAAAATAGTGGTATGCAGGCAGACATTGTGCTAGAGGAGCTGACAGTTCTACATCTTGATCTGAAGGCAGAAGGAGAGAATGTGCACCACACTGGGTGTAGCTTCAGCATATGTAACCTCAAAGCCTGTCCCTACAGTGACAAACTTCCTCCAACAAGAATACACATACTCCAATGAGGCCACACGAATGAATTTTCCCCTATAATTGAAGATAACTGTAAAAAAGGCTTTTCCACATTATTCATACCCATTTTCCCCACAGAATGAACTTTGTCTCCAAAAAGAATTGTTATATGATAAAGCTTTAATCACATTGTTTACATACATAGGGTTCTTTCACAAATGTGAGATCTTTCATGCCTTTGAAGAAAAGAGGGATAAATGAAGGATGTACCACATTGCTTACATTCATTGGGCTTTTCTATAGCATGGATTTGTTTATTTTTGAAATGAACCATAACATCTAAAGATTTTACCACATTGTTGACATTAACATGATTTTTCCCGCAATGTGGTTTCTTTCATGTTCTCGAAGAGAACTTTGAGATTTAAAGGCCTTACCACATTGCTTACAATCATAGGGCTTTTCACTAGTATGAGTTCGTACATGCTTTTGAAGTAAAGATGGATATATGAATGATTTACCACAGTGTTTACATTCATAGGGCTTTTCCCCAGAGTGAGTTCTGTCATGTATTTGGAGTAAATAGGGATAAATGAAGGACTTATCACATTGTTTACATTTATAGGGCTTTTCTCCACTGTGAGCTTTTTTATGGCTCCTGAAAGAACTGCGACTTCTAAA
>CAJQZJ010034110.1:479421-505488 GCA_907164525.1 Lophiomys imhausi | reverse complement strand
GTTTCATGGACTTGAAGGGAACTGTGAGATTTAAAGGCTTTACCACATTGTTTACAGTCATAGGGCTTTTCTCCACTGTGCGTTCTTTCATGCTTTTGAAGTAAACAAGGGTACATGAATGACTTAGCACACTGTTTACATTCATAAGGCTTTTCCCCAGTATGAATTCTTTTATGTGACTGAAGTGATCTGTGACTGATGAAAACTTTATCGCAATGATGACATTTATAAGATTTTTCCTCAGTGTGAGCTATCTTATGTTTTTGAAGAGAACTGTGATTTCGGAAAGCTTTACCACATTGTTTACATCTATAGCATTTTTCACTGGAATGAGTTATTTCATGTTTTTGAAGTAAACAAAGATACATGAAAGACTTATTACATAGTTTACATTCATAGGACTTTTTTCCTGTATTAACTCTTTCATGACTTTCACAAGAACCAAAAGAACTTTGAGTTTTATCAAACTGTTTTTGTTCATAACAGATTTCTGCATTGTCATTTCTTTCATATGTGCAAAATATATTAGTAGAAAGACAGGTTTTACCCTTGTTTTCATAGTTCTTTTCTCCAACAGCAGTTTCTTGATGTCTTCCAAATGAGCTAGGAAGACCAAAGGATTTGAAACATACCTTATAAGGCCTACTCATATTTAGGCTTTTCATATATCTTTGAATACTTGTAACAGAATGTAAAGTTTTCCATGTCTGTTCACATTTATATTGCATCCTGCCATTTTCACCAATGTCAACTTCTGTACCAGTGAAGATGTTTATCAGATTTGGTGTCTTGATGAAGATTTCTCCAAATTGACCACCTTCTGTACTCTCATACAGTCTCTCAAACATATGCCTTCTGTAAGAACAATAAACATACAATAGCAATAATGTTTTTACTCACTTTTTGATTATTAGTCAGTTTTGGATACTATTCCAAAATAAGAGAAAATTTAATCATTCTGGTATAGGTGAATGGTTTGAAACTAAGTGGACTCATGATTTTCTGATATGGCTCCCACAGAGTTATCTTAAAATGCATTGTTCATATGTGACATTTATTAGAATTGCTTCAAAATGAACTGAAGATGAAAATAAATCTCTGCTTATTTCTTTTTTCTTCAAATATCACAATACATTAAGATTACTTCATAGAACCTCTGCTGATGCAGTGACCTGCTATGTATTGTAAATATTAATTAATAGCGCCCAGAGGCATGCTTGTTTTCTGTTACTTTGCTTGCTAACCATTGTCTCTGATTGGTTGAATAAATGCTGAGGCCAGAGATTCGGCAAAGAGAGAGGTAGGCAGGGCTGGCTAATGAGTGTGGGGTTTTTTGGAGCAGGGAGACAGATGGGAAGTAGAAGCCAAGGGAAGAAGGAGGAGACATATGATGGGGTAAATGGAAGAAGATCATTCCACATGGCCTGGAACATCAGCATAGCGTGGAGAACAACAGTTCAAGGGGATATATGTATATATGGGATTTTATTTGGGGAATAGAATAAGCTAGCTTAGATAAGACAAGATTGCACAATCCAGGCTAAAGTTTGTTAAAATCCATCATGTGTCTGAGTATGATTATTTATAATGGGGAGTTAAGGATTAACACTGCTACCAATTAACTATAATATAAATATTGGTAAATAATTTAACTTTTGACTTCTATACTCTGCTTCTATACCAACCTTACCTTTGAATTCTCCTAGGATTTGTGTGCTGGTCTTCAATGCTCTGGTCTTTCCATTTGTCTCCTAAAAGGGGAAGTTATGTAAATTGTGAAAAATTATTGTGTATTGCATAAAAATGAGTAAGTGAAGCCATGATGATAATCTTACCGACACAAGCAAGGTTACTGTAGATTTCCAGCATTACATCTCTGTATAGATGCTTCTGAGAAGAATCCAGCAAAGCCCACTCTTCCTGGGTGAAGTTCACAGTTACATCCTCAAAGACCACGGGATCCTAAAACACTCAACAAATGTGTGCAACAGAAATGATGAAACATAAGCACTATATGTCTAAATTCAACTGACAAGAAGTTGATAAAATTCTGTGGTCTCCAAAGATTTTATTTCATGGCACAGATGGCCCTCACATACTGTTGAGATTCCTCTTATTCCTGGGCACAGGGACAACCCTAATTTCTCTCTTCAAAGTAGATCTCCAGTGCTTGTCATTAAAAAAAAAAAGTTCTATCATTCTATCATCTGCAGAGTTTGTTGCCCATCCTTAGAAATTCCTGGTAAAGAAGTTTAAACTTTGAAATCATAAGGGTATGAAAAATTCTGACAGAGATTTCATAAACACAAACTAGAAGAGTAACACCCTCAGCCTAAATGATTTATGAAAACATTAGGACATTTTCTGGATTCCTGTGATCTTTCTCACTCCAATACAAACTACAGTATCTAGAAGATGTGCCTCCTAAAATACTGTGTGCAGTGAGTCTAACTGCCTTCCCTTGTAGAAACTTTCACATGTTGCATCTTCTTAAATGGAATTGGAGTACATCCTATGTGATCACACCTGGAAAAAATATTTAGAAGACTGAAAAGTTTATTCCAGGCCAAATCATAACAGAATGACTTTTGAATTTCCACTGAGAAATGTCACATCAGAATAAAATAACTAAAAAGATGCCAGGTAATTTTAGGAATCTGAAGCCAAACTATGTAAGACAGGTAGTCCAATGTAAAACTGGGCTTCATTTTTATGAGAAGAAATCCACTATTCTTTGTCAAGTGGCCCAACTTAAGCAGTGTCTGTAATCCCTTGTCAACAACCAGGAAGACTGTCCTAATCTAGGAATGCTCTTCAGGTTGATGTTGAACTCTTAGGATATAGGATGGATCTCATGCCGTCTAGTCTCTCTCACTAACCCTCACATAACCCAAGTGTTATGACATCATCATAACCATTGCCCTAAATTTGATACCAAATCTAAAAAGAAACAACTGACTTTTTTTTTTTTTTTTTGCAACAAAACCTGGCTACTGTACACATGCCTGAACCATGAAAGCTCAATCCTCCATTCCACATTAAACACCACCCTGAACGTACATCTCCTTTGTTAATCCAGAGTCCTAGATTCCTTCTATTAGGCTTTTGTGAACCCTTAGCTGCAGGAGAAATAGTCTTTGTTCTTAATAGTCCTCTTAAGTAGCCCACCTTCCTTAAACCCAGATGACAACCTTGAGAATTCTTATTTTGGGCATATTCAAACACAAACTTAATCTTCCTTACCTGTGTTCTATGAATCTCTCCTCCACCTAAGAACTCTGCTACCACCTACTCCTTTTACATGTCTCCCTCTGTCCTTTGTTTTCACATGGAAGACTGTTTGCAACCTCTCCCCCACATAACTAGATATATTCTCCCTACCACACTCATCCAGGAACCTCACGTAAGTTACACATAGAACTACTAAAAGTCATTCTTATTCTTTCCCTTTACAAGATAACTATTGGACACCCACATGGGGTAAAGGAGTAACTGACTCTTGCAAGTTATCCTACTACCTCTACACAGACACTGTAACATGCATATACCCATCAGACCACATATAATTTAAAATAAAAAAAAAATCAAATCAAATATTCTTAGAGAATAAAAAGAAACACTATTTTTATACTTACATGCTTAGCAATAATAGTAAGAAACTATTAGAGGTCCTTGTTTTCCAGAATTAAAACATTCTGCTATAACAGCAGAAAACTGAATGCATAATAAACGCACCATGGCTTACAGTATGCAGTAATCTCAATTCTGAATGGTGGTGTTTTAGGCAAAATGACTATTTTGTAGTAGGATGGCATACATAATATAAACACCCCACTGCTTATGACTAAGGTTGCTCAGAAATATCTTAGATTTATCTCGAATGTTTGATTCTAAATTACAGTCAATGCATATTTAAGAAACCTTTTACTGCCCAGTTTGCTACTACCTCCACCGAGACTGTTTCTGTTACCTCATATGGAGACATAAGAATTTCAGTTGTTGACTAGGATATTATGACTCTAAACTCTACCATTATGTTCCTGTGTAAGTCTAGAAAGTCAGGATTCCTCAGCTTTTAGCAATAGCTAGCATTACAGGTTTCTGGTGGGCTAAAGTATCAGGTCTCTTCATATTTTGACAGCAACTAATGTTATACAACCTATGCTTTTACATGGTGGTGTCTTGAGACCCTTTGCTTGACATCTGTGCTGATTATCTTTGTCAATTTGATAGAGGATAGTCATCTATGAAGAGAAAACATCAACTGAGAAAAAATGCCTCCATCAGATTTGTCTGTAGACAACTCTGTGGGGGTATTTTCTTGATTAATGATTGTATTTTAGGGTCCAGCTCATTGTGAACAGTACCATCCCTGGGCAGATGGTTCTGAGTTGTATAAGAAAGCAAGCTGAGTAAGGCATGGGAAGCAAGCTAATAAGCAATGTTCCTCTATGGTCTTTGCTTCAGATCCTGCTTCTAGATTCCTGCCCTGTGTTCTTATCCTAACTTCTCTTTAAGATGGACTATAAGCTATAAGATGAAATAAACTCTTTTCTCCCTACTTGCTTTTGGTCACAGTCTTTATCACAACACTGAAAAGTAAACTAAGACAACACCCCTTTTAAACTTGGGCAAAAGCCAGGGCCTATATTTCTCTTGTCTGGTTCTTTACAGACATTGATCCTTCTTTAGCCACTGCTCTCACTTCTCTCTACTTTCATCACCTCTTTTGTTTCTAGCCTGGCTGATCTCTGAAGCCACCGTTTAGAGGGACACCTTGTGGTTTTTTACAGCATAGTCTGCCTATGCATGGTTAACATCTGCTCTGCTGTTTCTGTAGGTGTTTCTTCTATATTACCAATTTAGTTCACACTACTAAATCAGACAGGACCACTCAAACTCAAGAGAAGCCTTAATCAAACAAACAAACAAACAAACAAACAAACAAAAACTCGGGCTGGAGAGATGGCTCAGCAGTTAAGAGCACTGGCTGCTCTTCCAAAGGACCTGGGTTCAAGGATTCAAATCCCAGCACCCACATGGCAGTTCACAGCTGTCTGTAATTGCCAGAAGTGGTTGCGAATGCCTTTAATTCCAGCACTTGGGAGGCAGAGGTAGATGGATCTCTGAGTTTGAGGCTAGCCGGGTCTACAGAGTGAGTTCAGGACAGCCAGGGATATACAGAGAAACCCTGTCCTGGAAAAAAAAAAAAAGAAAAAGAAAAAATCTTACATGCATGAATATTTTGCCTATATGTACATATATCTATGCACCACATTCCTGGTACCCAGGGAGGCCAAAAGAAGGTGTCACGTCCCCTGGAGTTGGGGTTACAGATGATTCTGAGTCACCATGTGGGTGGTAGGAATTGAACTTAGGTCCTCTGGAAGAGAAGCTGGTGGTCCTCATCAGAGAACCCTTTTATTGAGCCGAGTGTCTCCTTGCCTGCTCATCAACTGAACAACCTACTTAGAGAGGCAGAGTAGCAGTATTTGTAGGAATTACAGCAAACCTTTTATGTAAATAAAGGATATATTTATAACAATCACAGTATTTTCTCTTTATGATGGTTCACCAGAGGAGGTTCATCTATAAGACCTAAAAGGAAATGGTTTCAAGATCAACCAGACTACAGATTCTAGAGTTTACTGAAGGTGGTGAGAGGAAAAGTCCAACAAAAAGGTGTGGGATGTACCACAGTTGATAGAGGCTTCCCTAACATAAACTAGGCCCTCATTTCCCAATTGCACATAAACTAGTCATGGTGGGACATATGTGTAATTCCAACACTGGAAAGGTATAGACAAGAGGATGAGAAGTTCAACGATACCAGCTACAAAGGGAGTTTAAGGAAAGACTGAGGTAGAGACCCTCTCTTAAACAACAAAGCAGCTTAAGACCTTCCCATTATTGTGTGAGTCTGCCTTCTCAATAGTCAGAACTATTATCTGTAAACCTTGTGTAGGTTTCTCAAAGCATACAAAGTGTTTTTAAAGCACTAGTTTTGGCATAAGGGTAGTTTAGTCCAGGAGGTCTGACAGCCCTTTTGCTCAAGGCACACCGCACAGCCAGAGAGGGCTCAACAGATGGCCATCAGGGAGTAAAATTTCCCCAATACCCTTTCTTCTTCATGGGAAAACAAACTTCAAGAGTTTTCACACTATGAACTCAAAAGAACTTAGTCACATGACTGGTGATCTTAACAGGGCTTTAACAATGCTTAATGCATGTCCAGCATCCCACAAAGAGATAAATTCCCGTCTCCTATATGAATTATTCTGTGTCAATAACATTTTTAGAACTTAAAAATTACACTATGCCCAATCTATTACTTAGTACTGTTTTATAATCCTTAGCAGTACACTATTACAAGACAGACAAGAGTCTTAAAACTATAAAGGTAGGCACACTGCCTCAGACCTATAGGGAAGTGGATGTTAGATTATGAGAACAGTCTGAGTGATAATACAGCTACTTCAAGGTACAGGTGGCCTAGTGACACCCTGTTTCAAATCCTGTACCATTAGGTTTTAGGTAGGGAGAGGAGATGAGGTAGATTCAAGAGGTATGGAGTCTAAAGGTACAGAGTCCAATAGTGGAGGTCAAGAGGAAGGGGCTTCAAATATTTCTTTAAATTTTTCTTTTTAAAAATGTGACAGTCTTAGTATATACCACTGAGCTTGGCACTCTATGTGCCAGAATGGCTTAAAAAAAAAAAGAAAAAAGATGACTAACTACTCAGAGTCAGATGGCTGGCTGTAAGAAAGGTGTAGGTGGTATCAGCCATAACCCTCCCTGCTACGGACTAAGTTGAGCAGGCTGATGAGTCTCAGCAGCAGTCCTGCAGGCCAAAAAGGACAGGAGAAAGGAACATGAGAATTTTTACAGAGTAAGGGAAGACCACAGAAAGAAGAAAATGAGTTCCTTGCCTTTACCTAGGGGCCCAAAGAACCTCCTTAGCTTGTAGGGACACTCAACTAATTACCACAAGCACAAGATGGTGAGAGGGTTCAAGGGAGAATAAGGCAGCAAAGGAAGAAGGCCTGGATATAAGTGACCTCAGACGTCTTAGTACTGTGATTAAGGAAATCAAGGGAAGCAGATAGGCAAAACAGATACTTATTAGGTAGTCTTGGCACATTAAAGATCTGGAAAAGAGAGAAAAGGAAGCAAGTGTCTTCATGACTTAGGTTCCTTTTGGAGAATGTGTCAAAGCCACAACAGAAATTGAAGCTGAATTCCTAGCATTGCAGCAATGTACATATTAAAGCACTTCAAAGCCAAATGTCATGTACAAGACCCTAATATCTCCCACCTTATAGTTAGTTTTAATCTGAATGGTGATTTAAAACAAACAACCTATAGCCATTTATATAATGGCTGTTCATTCACCTATCAGCCTGGAAGTTCAGGCTTTCTTTTTTCTGTCTCTTGGGGTTTTCGGGAAAGGGGCTCTCTGTATAACCCTGGTTGTCCTGGAACTCGGAGATCCACCTGTCTCTGCCTCCCAACTGCTGGGATTAAAGGTGTGTGCCCACCAGGCCTGGCCAGACTGTACTTTTTTTTTGGGGGGGGGGGGGTTGAGACAAGGTTTCTCTGTGTATACCTGGCGGTCCTGGACTCACTTTATAGACCAGACTAGCCTTGAACTCACAGAGATCCACCTGTCTCTGCCTCCCTAGTGCTGGGATTAAAGGCATGCCCCACCACTCCTGGCAATTGCAGATAGCTGTGAACTGCCATGTAGGTGCTGGGATTTGAACCCAGGTACTTTGGAAGAACAACTAGTGTTCTTAACCGCTGAGCCATCTCTTCAATCCCAGACTTTACTTTTTATTGCCTTGATTTTCTTACATTTTTGAGGAGGTAGAGAAGATGGCTTAACAGTTAACGGTTAAGAACACTTGTTGCTTTTGCAGAGAACCTGGGTTTGGTTCATTGATCCCATTCAGCGACTCAAAATCATCTCCAAGTCCAGTGCAGGGGATCTGACACCATTTTCTATTCACCACAGGCACCAGGTATGCATGTGGTACACATACAAACCTGCAGGCAAAAATCTCCACACACATGAAAAAAAATAAATGAACATTCCTTATAATTAAAAAAAGTTTCTTAGAACAACTTCATTCCACTGAAATTTTAAAAATAGTCCCACAGTGGCTTATCACAGGGAGTAGATAGCATTTTGGTGTTTTTGCAACTTAGTCCTGGGAGAAAGAACTCAGCAACTGGGTCACGGCCTAGTCATGATAAGTGCAGAAGAGTTGGGGATTCAAGCTAGGATCTCAGACTCCTCTGTAGTTCCTTTCAGTCTCACCCAGAGACAACTGTGTAGGATAGAAAAAGCTCCATATTCAGGGCTTAAGGACTCAGACAGATGAGGATATGAAGAACACTTCTCTCCAGAGACCTTAATACTCATCTCTTCATGTCCCTTGAAGTACATGTGGGGTTGGAGAGATTCCTTAGCAGTTCAGAGCGCTCAGTTTTAGAAAACCTCAGTTTGGTTCCCAGCATCCACTTCAGTGGCTGGCAAAAGTTTTTAACATTACCTCTAAGGCCCACAACATCCTCTTCTAGCCTCTGTGGGAAATTGCACACAGGTAGCATTCACACCAAAAGACACATACATATACACATAAAGAAATCATTAAAATAACAATTGGGGTGTCCAAGAGATGGCTTTGTGGTTAAGACCACTTGTTGTTCTTAAAGAGAACCCAGTTCCTGGAGATCCAAACCCTCTTCTGGTCTCCATATGCATGTGGTATATATACACACATGAAGGCAAATACTTATAACATAAAATAAACATAAACCTTCAAAAATTAAAATAGGATAGGGGCTGGAAAGATGGCTCACCCGGTAAAAGTACCTCTCTCTAAGACTGATGCGCTGAATTCGAACCCTGGGCCAACACAGTGGGAGAACCTATTCACACATGTTGTCCTCTGACTTCCACATGCACAGTGGCTAGCTTTCCAGTCCGCAATAAATAAACAACATACATTTAAAACAAAGAGAATGCTTTCCCGAAAGATTGTAAAAGAATAGAAATTTCTAGGTGTGTCCTAAACCTAAAAGTAACCTGCACCATTCAGAAACTTCTAGAACGCAACACAGAAAACCTAGACGGTCTTAGGTTAACAGCATACAACACTAAAGCGCTACCAGAGATGTGACGTCACCAACATTGAAGCTGAACGAGTCCATCAAGTCCCGCAGCCCGCTGGAGGGAGTAGCCCAGAGGCCGCGGAGGGGGATTTTGGTGGCGGTATTGCAAGCTCTGCCCCAACCCCGTAGAGGATCTACCACACTGGATCCTCCCCACTTGAGGACAACGGCCCCTTGCTCACCATGGCACGTTTCCAGGCTTGCCTGCGCTCCTCTCACAGATTCCCACAGCAGCGCACAGCGAAGAGCAGAGTCCCAGGGTCGACGATCTGGGCTTTAGAACCTAGCAGGTAGAATGGCGGCCGAGAAATCCCGCCTCCCGATTGCATTCCCGGCTGGACTGCCTACCTTGAAACTCTGATTGGGTAGCAATGCTTGAGTGACAGGAGCAGTAGGCTGCAAATGGCTGATGGGATCAATACAGCTTGTCATCCCCAGACCTGGCTTTTGCCCTAGGTGCAGACCCGGGTGAGCTCCAGTGAGATCTGCATTTAGGCAGAACATGTTTCTTCCTCCCGGAACTGGCTCTGTCGCCGTCTTCTTGCACCTAGTAGGCACCCCTATTCTCGCTTCAGAGCACAGCGTCTCTCACATGCGCTGTCCATTACACAATTCTGCTTACATGCAAATCTCCCTGGAGCTGGAGCAGGTCTGCCCTTTAGCGGAAGTCCCAACTGGGTAGGACTGTGGCTGTCCCTATCATTTTAGCTCGTTTTGGCCAAAGGGGCTTTCTGTCATTCACGCCTCCTTAGCCAATCAGCGCATCATGACGTGCGGTTCCCTCAGAAGAACATTAGGTAGAAGGCGGGTCTTTCCCTGCCGCCATGCTCAGTGTTCGGCTTTGCCACTGGAGGAGGGAGGTACGGGGGTAGGCCGCGGTGGACTGTGCTTTGAGCGATGCTGCGAGGACGGGGCGGAAACCACGCCACGGCGAGCGAGGGGCCGCTGTCCCGGATAGAGTAGGGCGGCCGACTCCGTCACCTTAGTTGGCCGTGGTACTCTTTCCCGGGGTTGGGGCGGGGTGGCGGCCCGACCAGGGTCCTGTGTGGTCTTCAGTAACCTGAGACTGAGCCTCGCAGCGGCCCCGAAGCAACTCCGCCCCGTGTGATGCGTGTGGCGTGGGCGGGGAGCGTCTCAGCCAAAGGCGGCTGTGCCTTTCCGGCAGGGAGCTTCTGTTGATGACGTTGCTGCGGCGTGCGCCTGCGCCAGTGATGATTTTGTTACATAATTTAAAGAAGACCGACTTTCATTAAGTAACTCACGCTGGCTGGAACTTTGCATGCAGACTAGGCTGGCCTAGAACTCACATAGATTTGCCTGCCTACACCTGACTGCTGGATTAAAGGCGTGGGCTACTATAATTGGAACAAGTGGCGCTTTTGGTGTTGCACCTTAAAGCCGTCTAATTTCTTTGTGGTTAAATTTCTGATTATACCAGTTCGTTTTTCTGTTCTTTCCCGAATGTTAGTACAGTGTTTTGATTTTTGTAATGTTGGAGCAATCTTAAAGGTCCGGGTCTGCGTGTTTAGAACAAACGTCCATCAGTAATGGTGTCGAGCCTTCTGCTTTTTCCTCTAACCTTTAACCATCAGTTTCCTGTTCCCGATAACATAATTGTTAGGATCTCTATTGACATGATAGCGAATCTGTGGTTCAAATGGAGAGCTGACAACAAGGAGAGACTTCCTATCCATGACCGGGCAGATCTCCATTTATTGAGGTCTATGACTTTTTTTTTTTTTTTTTTTTAAAGAAAGTCTCAATTGTCAGTAAATCTTTGTTAAATTTCTATGTAAATAATTCTTTTTGTTTCTTGTTATTTTTGGTGCCACATCCAACTATTCATTACTGATATATGGGGAAGTGATGGTCTTTTGTAGTCTTATGTTCCACAAATATCTTAGTAGTTCTGAATTTTGACATTGGTTGTTGGGATTTTCTGTGTGCCTACGCACTTTCATTTCTTCTCAAACTCAGTGACTTCCCTGCTTACCGAATTTTTTTTTGTTATAATTATTGGTATGACTGTATAATTTTCTATTTGTTGATATGGTGGATTACATTGATTTTTTTAAAAACTTTTCTTAGCCTGACATGGTAGTGGCACAACTTTAATCTTTTTTTTCTTTATTTTTTATTTCTTCAAGTTACATCTCAATCGCAGTCCCCTCCCTATTCCCCCCTCCAGTCCCACCCTCCCACCCACAACCCCCATCCTCTTCCCTTTTTTTTAAGTTTAAGGTATATCTTATTTCCCCCTACAGTTTCCCCTTTCAGTCCAACAAATGGCTCTTTTATAATAATAAATACAATACAAAACAACAGAGGTAATTAGGCCACAGTTATGAGGGTTATATGGCTTAGCGTACATTCCCAATGTCCAGTCCATATGTATTTGGCACCTGACTTTAACATTCTACTATCTAACCGTCTCCATGAGTTTAAAGTTCTATATCTAACTCAACATTCATACTAACTTGCAACACAATTTTAAAAGCATCTTCTTAGGTCTATAACACTCTCTTGACTCCTAAACAACTCAAAATTTAATTATGAGACTCTAGATATCTGTTCTTCAACCACCTCAGAGACCTGAGAGGGATAAATATATCTGATTTTATTGGAAGTACAGGGCCTGCAGCTTCCAAAACTAAGAAATGACATATCAGTGGCTGCCTGGACAGTTCCCATTTTCTCTCCATACATTACAGCATCGATCTTCAGTCGTTTGGCCCCGTTTCTCTGCACAACTTTAATCTTAGTACCAGGGAGGCAGAGGCAGGCAGATCTCTGTCAGCTCAAGTCCAGCCTGCTCCATAAAGTGAGTTCCAGAATACTCAGGGCTATGTAAAGAGACCTTGGCCCCCAAACGAAACAAAACAAAACCCTTTTGTTGGGTGCTGGTGATTAAACACAAATGGATCTACTATTGAGCAATCACAGACTGAATTTTGAAGGTTTGAATTGGCATTAATTCCCATTTGTTTGTGATAGGTAAGGTCATATTTTGTGGGACAGGTTTGGGGCAGAGCTGACTGTAGAGCTCAGGCTGGCCTTGAACTTATGACAGTCCTGTGTCAGCCTACAGAGTGCTACGATTATAGGGATGAGCTACTCTGTTTTGTAAGTGTTACAGCCCTGAACAGAAAGGCTTCCCCTACAGAAGCTCTGCTCTAGCTGCTGGGGAAAGTTTCCCCAATGCAAATATAGCAACTCTGCTCCAGCAGGAGAGATGGTTTCCCCAGCCAGCAGGGGGCTGTTACTCCAATGAAGGTTCTGCTCTAGTGAAGTGTTACAGCTTTGCTCCAAAAGGTATCCTGACAACTGGGAGCCAAGGAATGAAGTAATACTACAAAGTCACACCACACAACAAACCTCACACAGGAGATTTATTGGGAGGGAAAAATCCAGGAAGGTTGCTGCCTCTGCCAGCGAGAGAAGCAACAGAGAACTGGGCAGAACACAGGGTTTATATAGAGTTTCTTGGGGGAGGGAGCAGAGCTTTCCATGGTGGCCTGGGATTGGAGGGATTATGTTGACTCATCTTTGAGGCAAACTCAGTGATTGGTGAGATTTTTTTCTTGTAGGTTGGGGCCTGGCCAACCTCCTTCCTCAGGGCTAGGAAGGCCATTACAGCTGTCACCAGCCATCCCATCCAGTTAGGGCTATTAAGGAAGTCTGGGGGTCAGGGGCTTGACTACTTTTCCACCTTGAAGGGCTGGTGTTAGGGTAGTGTTAAGCATTCTAAATGTTAATTAATTGGCCCTGCTTGCTGTCTGATACTTACTAAAGTAAGTAGAGACGAGTATAATAGAGTAGTATTATGTATTTTTTTAAGTGTTCCTTAAGGAGCTAGAGAGATAGCACAGTGGTTAAGAGCAATTGCTGCTCTTGCAGAAGACCCAGATTTAGTTCCCAGCACCTACAACGTGGTTCATAACTGTCAGTGCTGTGATTGGTGTAAACTCTCTACTCTGCCTATACAAACTAGCTGTTTAGCATAGTTGGTTAGTTAGCTGGGTGACTGTCTTGGGCTGTCTCACGTACAATAGTGACATGATGAATTCATGGCAAATTCTAAAGTAAGGAGAATTAAGGTGATAACAATGATAGTGGCTGGTGGACTGATGTTTGTGAGCACTAGTGCAGCGCCTCCAATTAAGTGTTTAAGCAGGTGACCTGCGATAATGTTGGCTGTTAGTCGGACTGCTAGGACTACTGGTTAAATGAACACACTAATAGTTTCAATAATAATAAGTATAGGAATTAATGAAAGTGGGGTACCTTGAGGAAGAAAGTGGGCTGAAGATGATTTTATTTTGTATCGAAAACCTAGAATTACAGTTCTGGCTCAAAGGGAAAGTGCTATACTTAGGTTTATGGAGAGTTGTGTAACCGGGGTAAATGTGTGAGGGAGCAGACCAAGTAAATTAGTTGATCCAATGAATATGATAAGTGAAATAATTATTAGAGCTCAGGTTTGTCCTTTAGGGGAGTGAATTAAAATTATTTGTTTAGTAATTAACTTAATTAATCATTGTTGTAAAGAGTGGAGTCAGTTATTAATGAATTGTTTTTGAGGAAGGAAATAGGATTGAGGGAAATAAAGTAATAGGAATTACAATTGGTAACCTATTATTGTGGGGGTAATGAAAGAGGCAAATAGATTTTCGTTCATTTTATTTCTCAAGGGTTTTTAGTTTTTAATGATTTAAAAGATTTTATAGCAGGGTGTTAGGAAAGTTTTGTGAGATTTTTAGTTGAAAAAAGATGAATAATGCGATGATTGAGGTTTGGGCAGTGATTGATCATGTGGAAATATCTAGTTGTGGCATATCACTACGGAGAAGAGAGGGTCTCTAATCTTAACTTAAAGGTTAATGCTCTTAACTTCATAGTGAAATTATAGATACAGATCAATTTTCAAAGTGATTTAGTGGTACTATTTCAAGGACGATGATTATGAAGCTGTGATTAGATTCACAAATTTCTGAGCATTGGCCGTAGAAGAGTCCAGGGCAGTTTGAGGTAACAAACCTGGGACTGGGAAGATGTCTTAGTTGTTAAGAACCCTTTCCTCTCCAAGTTGCTTTGGTCATAGTGTTTTATCACATCTATAATAACCCTAAAAGATACTTAATTTGTTCCTCAAGGAAATTTACATATGCTTGTTATGCATGCAGGAATGATAATTATCACCAGAGTAAGTTTTCACCAAATTGTGCTGTGCTTACACAAAATGACTACTCTCACAGAAGACCTATGTTCAGTACCCAGCACTTACATGGCTTCTCACACCTGAAATTCCAGTACCTGATGATCGTCTGCCCTCTTCTGGCCTCTGCTACTACAGCTTGTACATGATACACAGACATATTTAAGCAAAACACCATAAACAAAAAATAAATTAATTAATAAAAAAATTTAAGCATGCTTCAGCCATCCCAATATTAAGATTCTAAGTGTGTGCATCCCCACCTAATTTCTTATGGTTATTTTAAGGTTCAAATTATTGGAAATTTAATCAATGAGCTAGACCTATTTTCATAAATTATCTTTTTTCTTTTAAATACATAATTGCTATTAGTCATTTTCCCAATATTGAAAATATTTTTGCTCTACATACAATTTCATATTGATTGTTTTATAGATTTCCTTTTTGTTTCCCTCAACTTTGATATTTGATGTTTTTAGTTACTAAAAAAAAAAAAAACTTTTTTTTTCTCACAGTGGAAACAAAATACAGCATATGCCATCCAAAATGTGTTTCCTTGTGACTTCTAAAGCTGTCTTATGTTTATCTTGAACCTTTTTTTGTTTTTGCAGTTACTACTTTTATTTTATTTTTTTGTTCTTTTTTTATTACTTCAGGTTACATCTCCATCATAGTACCCTCTTTCCACCCCCTCCCAGTCTCACCCCTATCCCTTTCAACCCACTCCTCTGGAGTGGAGTGTCCCTACATAGCAGTCCCCCGCCCCAGTTCAGCAGTCATATGAGGGCCAAGAGCCTCCTCATACACTGGGGGCCTACAAAGCAACACTAGGGCAAAGTGTCTCATTGACAGGAAACAAAGTCTATATTCCTGTTCCCTTTGGTGCATTGGTTGTAGCATAGTTATGCTGTACTATATGGCTAAAATCAGATTATAAGTGAGTAGATGCCATGTGTATCCTTCTGAGCCTGGGTTAGCTCACTCAGGATGAGCTTCTCTAGTTCCATCCATTTGGCTGCAAATTGCATGATTTCATTGTTTCTGATGGCTGAGTAGTTTTCCATTGTGTAGATGTACCACAGTTTTTTTTTTAATCCATTCCTTGGTTGAGGGCATCTGGGTTGTTTCCAGTTTCTAGCTATTACAAATAAGGCTGTTATGAACATAGACGAGGAAACGTCCTTGTGGTTTGGTGAGAAATCTTTTGGTTTATATCCAGAAGTGGTGTGGCTGGGTCTTGAGGTAGAGCTATTTCAAGTTTTCTGAGATATCTCTAGACTGATTTCCATAGTGGTTGTACAAGTTTGCACTCCTACCAGCAATGGAGTAGTGTTCCTCTTTCTCTGCAACCTCGCCAGCAACTAAATTGGCTATTGTCCTGGAAGATGAGGGATGCAATACATTTTGTCGGATAGAGTTGGAATTTTTTCTTGCTTTCCAGTCATTGTGGCAGGTGTGCATGGTTGGGACCATCTAGCACCTAAAGCAGAAAGACAGAAAAAGTTTCTGGTATTGATCATTTCAATTCAATTCAGTTCTACAGTTTCAACCTATTATGAAAACTGGAAAGCATGTGTTGGGATACAGGGAGACTCTGAAGGTGATCAGACAAAGCATAGCACAGCTGTCATCCTTGCTAACAACTACTCAGCACTGAGGAAATTTGAAGTGGAGTATTATGCTTTTGGCACAAACGGTGTCCATCATTACTGCCACAGTAATATTCAATTGGACACAGCACGGAAAAAATAGTATGCATACTGGGTATCCCTTATCCAGGTGATTCTGGAAATATCAGAAGCATACCAATGCAGATTAGTAAAAAATAAACCATGTAAAAGGGAAATTGGAATGGCCTAGTAATATGAGGAGTGTTCTACCCTGCTATTTCCTATCTGTTTAGCATGATGATAGCATTGAAACTGCAGTATTCTGGAATAACTGGATAGGTCACAGGATTATGTTAACATCTTGCAAGCTTTGTATAGATTCACAGATCTTTCATTTGTACTCAATCTTTTATAAAATATATATGGACATGGTGGCCTTTGAAGATATGGTTGTAAACTTTACCCAAGAAGAGTGGGCTTTGCTGGATCTTTCTCAGAAGAATCTGTATACAGGTGTGATGTTGGAAACCTTTAGGAGGCTTATTGCTGTATGTAAGAATATCATTATTCTTCTATAGGAAATTAGAGGACAAGTGCTTCATGGTTAAAGATGTTCTGTGCTTTAGAGTGTGGAAAGGGAAATATTTGGTGCATAAATCAACCATAGCTACAATGTACGTTGACATAAGAAATTAATAATTTTTCATAATTTAGATTAAACTTTCTGGATCTGCATTTTAGGAATCAAATGGGAAGAGCAGAAGAACATTGAAGACCATTATAAATATCCTGGAAGCAATCTAAGGTGATTTACATGCACAAATGAAAGAAAAAAAAGTCCCTTGAAGGAACTTTAATGTGACATGAAAATTTAAGAACAAACAAAATAAGTAGAATTTTAAATTTATTAACCATTCCTTTTTTTTCACTAAAAAGTAAGTAGAGGAGTAGGAAAAAACTGTTATACTTGCAAAACATGGCTCTTGGAAACAGTCCTAGGAAATTGGATTTATGAATGTCACCTTCTTATCATAGCTCTGTAAGAGCCATATTGCAGATCTGCCAATTCATTTAGTTTCTAGTCATGTAGATACAGCAGGGTACATTCACTTTTCCTGGTTGTGGGAATAGTGTATGTTCAGAACCTACTAATAATCATAGTTATTAATGAAACAGTAATTAGTACGTACTTCTCTCTTTCTTTTTTAGAAGTTACATTGGTGAGATATTCTGTAAGAATACAGGTGTTTAATATAGAGACACATTTACCTGATTAGCAAATTTCTATATGATCACAAATGTCTTTATTGCAATAAAACCACGTGACTGCAATGAGTGCAGAAATGTTTTCATGTGCCATTTATGCTTTAATAAGCACATCTTATCTTTGAATACAAACTATATGAGCATGAGGAATATGGAAAGAAACAACAAATTTTGATTTCTTAAAAAAAACACAGAAATATTATAAGAATTTGTTTTGTTTTAATCCCAGGTGTGGGGATATGGGGCTGCTTTGCAGCATTTGACTATGATTTTTTGTGCTTTAGTAGATGCATGGTTTTGCCAACTGTAGATAATTTCTGCAGGTGCGTGATATTTGGAATTCTGGGAATTTTTCAGAGGGTATATAAATACTAGATCCCAGATAATGGGGTCCTTGGTTGTTGGTCATTTAGGGAGGTTGGTGGCAGTCTGCTAGTAGCCATGGTCAAAGAAGAAACAAAATGAAAGGAATTAGACTCGGGGATTTTCCTAATTCCCATCTCCCTTCTATTGTTCTTTCTCTCCTATCTAGTGTTAGTGGATAAAACTGGGGGTAAAGGGTGGGAAAAAGAAGGACCCACAAAGTAGAAAAGGCCAGCTACTCAGTACTGTGATCAGTGTGAGAACTCTTTAAATTCTTTAGCAAGTATTAAAAAGTACATATTCACACACTGAAATACCTTTTAAATTTGAAATATGTTTAAGATCCACAGTTCATTTGGAATACATCAAAAAACTCACAGTGAAGAAAACCCTTTTGTGTATACAGAATGTGGAATAGCTTCTGCTGATCCTGGTTTATTTTGTACACATGGAGGAACTCACACTGTAGAAAAATATTGTGAGTGTAATCACTGTGGTGAAACTCTGAGTTCTTCCAGTTCCCTTTGAACACATGAAAGACTTCATACAGGAGAAAGAGCTTATGAATGTGAACAGTGTGGCAAGTCCTTCGGTAACAGTTCATTGCATAGACATAAAGTAACTCATTCTGGGGAGAAGCCCCATGAATGAAAACAGTGTGGTAAATCTTTCATTTATCCTTATTTACTTCAAACACATGAAAGAACTCACATCGGTGAAAAACCCTATAACTCTAAACAGTTTGGTAAAGCCTATAGATGTCATAATTCCCTTCAAATCATGAAGGAATTTATGCTGGAGAAAAACCATATGAATTGGGGCTGGAGAGGTAGCTCAGCGGTTAAGAGCACTGGCTGTTCTTCCAAAGGACCCAGGTTCAAATCCCAGCACCATATGGCAGTTCACAGCTGTCTGTAATGGCTAGGTGTGGTGGCACATGTCTTTAATCCCAGCACTCGGTGGGTGGATCTCTGTGAGTTCAAGGCCAACCTGGTCTACAAAGTGAGTCCAGGACAGCCAAGGATACACAGAGAAACCCGAAAAACAAAAAAAAAAAAAAAAAAAGAAAAAAGAAAAGAAAAAAGAAAAAGAAAAACCATATGAATGTAAAAGATGTGGTAAGACCTTTAGATGCTGCAGTTCACTTAGATTACATGAAAGAACTCACACGGGAGGAAAACCCTATGAATGTAAGCAGTGTGGAAAGGCCTTTCAATATCGCAATTCCCTTTGATGACTTAAAAAGACTCATACATGAGAGAAACCATATGAATGTAAACAATGTAGGAAAGCCTTTAGATGACATGGTTCCCTTCGATTATGTGAAAGAATCCATCCTGGAGAAAACCCTCTCAATGTAAACAACATGGTAATTCCTTTAGACTTCACAGTTCCCTTCATTTATGTGAAGTAACTCGTACTGGAGGAAATCCCTACAAGTGTAAGCAGTGTGGGGAAGTCTTTAGGTATCACCATTCCTTTTGATTACATGAAAGAAGTCATGGTGGAGAAAAACCTCATGAATGTAAACAGTGTGGTAAGTCTTTTGTTTATCACTATTTCCTTCGAATACATGAAAGAACCCATATTCAAAAATCCTAAAATGTAAACAGTGTGGCAAAGCCTTCAAGTGTCACAGTTCCCTTCGAAGACATCAAGGAGTTCATGTTTCACAGAAGCCCTATGAATGTAAGCAATGTGGTAAAGCTTTCCTTTATCTCTAGTTACTTCAAACACATGAGAAAACTCACATTGATGAAAAACTCTTGAATGTTAACAATTTGGTAATGTCTGTAGAGGTCACAGTTTCTAAGACATGAAATGTCATGGCACAGGATAAACTGGATGAGTAAAATGTGTAGTAATTGTCAGATGAAGGCTCCCATCAAATGCAAGGAAGGTCTCATAGGATAGGTGGAAAATCTAATAAAGATAAAATGCTAAAGCCTTCAGATTTTTTGGTTTGCTTATTCAGATCATGGAATGATTCAAACTGTTCAAATCCTTTGTATGTAAGAAAGATGTTAAGCTCTTCCTTGCCATTTAAAGATTCATAATGACTCATTCCAGAAGAAAACCTTTTTTCTTTTGTTGCCAGCACCATGTCAGGTAGCTTATAACTACTGGTTGCTCCACTTTGAAGGAATCTAATGCCTTCGGGGCTCCTCAGGCACCTGCAAGCACATAGTGAACATGAACTCACACACACACACACACTCCATTCGTACAAAACTATAACCAAGGAAAATAGAAAATACATATGTTATGAAGAAATATTTATACAGTTATGCTTGTTTTTGAAACAAAACTGCTGCAGACATCAACAGGACTGAAGACTGTTTTGTTATCACTTAGTCTGTTGCTTCTTACAATATACTGTGTTGGGGAAAGTCTAATAACATTGCTTCTGATAGGCTGATTTCATTGCTGAGATCTGGTTACCGCCCCTTCCGAGGCATTCCCTTGATTGGTTAATAAAAGTCACTGATAGCCAATTAGCTGGGCAGAAGGAGTATAGGAAGGTGGGACTTCCTGAGATTAGAACAGGAACCATGTGTTTTATACAGAGGATTAGCTCATTCCACCAGGAAACATGGAAGCAGATAGACATGTTTGAGAATGCTGGAAAGGTAATCACAGACACATGGCGGTTTGGGATTTGGTGATCTGGGTTAATTTCAAGTAGCTAATTGAGAGTCTGCCCAGCTAAGGGTTAAGCATTGCAGCATTAAAAGGTCTTGGTGTATTTAATTATTGGGGAAAAGACTTCAGCAGCTTATAGGCTGTCAGTCCAAGCAATCCAGGGCCATAGGAATCCATCAACCTTCAGTGAATCTCCTGCCAAGCTGCTGGTAATTCTACTGGCCTAATATAACAACATATTACTTAACAGAGTTTAGGTTACAGATGGTGTTGATGAGGATGATCAGACACTAATTAGATGAATAGGAAGGATTCCAAGAAAAAGTGGACCTCCTTAGCTTGTGGTGAAGAAAGGAACACAAAGAATCAAGCAAGAGTTCTTTTCCTAGCACAGGTGCCAAGGATGTACTTTTTTCCATTTATGTGCCAACATTTGTCTAAGGTTTTCTGTTATAAGAAAGTCCATCATTTTGTTAATTACATTCATTTTTTTTCTCAGCACATTTTTTTCAGCAAAATTTCTGATGTTTTCTGTTACACCATATTGAAAAGTTCCTGCCATTGGTGTCATTTAATGAAGTTTGCTTTCATATTCCACCTAAGTCCACAAGTACTAAAAGCATTTCTCTTCATTTCTTCTACCTGTGTTGTATTATTATACTTAGAAGAGGATCCTAGTGGATGAGATTCCAGAAAGACATATCAGGAATATTAGAAACTAATGGTTGAGAAGTTACAAAATGAGAAATTTATGGACTATCATAGTGATGATTAAGAATATGAATGGTGTTTTAATGGAAATGTTTATATCATGGCATTCCTGATGAAAAAAGATCAACAGTATCTTTTTCTCAAAACAGAACACATGTCACACTTACATTTTCAGAGTCAGAGGATTGTGTGGGAAAATATTCACATCCAGTGTGAGGATCTGGCTATATAGTCTACAGAGATGTAAGAAAACTTCACAAATTCATTTACAGTAGAATACATTTAATTCATTGCAATATTTCCAAGTAGTGTAGGATTAAATGATAGTTCAACTATCTCTGAAGAAAATAGACTTATAGATACACGAAATTATTCCAAATGTCATCAGTATGACATATTCTTGATAAAAAATTAGTACTCCCTCACCAATTAACTTCTCTGAGGAATAGCTTATGCCCTTTATATCAATGTGAAGAATTCATTAATCAAGTGAGGATTGAAATAGATTATGTAGTCAGTCATTGTGAAAAATACTCACATATTTAATGATATTAATATATCCTTTACTAAGAACTATGTCCTAAACAATTATCAAAATGACCAGCTTAGAACATATAATAGTTACTACTCATGGAATTCCTCTAATCATGAAATGATTTCTACTAATTCTAGATCTGTGCCCTATATTACAAAACTGATAAATATAACAAAGATTTTTGATTAATGCCCACACTGTTTGTTGCATTATCTTCAACATAATCAGAAATTTTACACAAATGATCACTATGTACATGTTTTTAATTAAGTTTCAAATTGTATCTAGCATAATGAAAATAAGAACACAGGTATGCTGACTATTCTTGTTACCTTGACTACATCTGAAAGTAACTATAACCCAAAAAATGGAGGATACTGTTGTGAGGGAATTTTGCTTTATTTGAAATAGGGATTCTAATCCAGCTCTATGAGGAAAGTGATACCTTTAATCTACATCTTGAGTCAGTAAAACACACATTTAATCTAGATCTTTGTGCGGAGAAAAACACCTTTAATCAGATATATACCTTCCACTGAAAGCAGATACTTTTGTTATTTACCTGATATTCTTCCTTTGGTGGCAGTCTATTTCTTCATTGCCTTTAGAGGTTAGTTCTTTGATATTTTAATGTACACTGAAGAAAAGATGAGATATCCAGCTACATGAAATGAACAACTAGTGGATTCTTCAACTTTCTATTTATAGCCAGCCATTGCTGCATTAGCTGGATAGCAGCCCATTGCATTTATAAAATATTTGTGTGTGTATGTGTGTAAGTAATATCTATATATCTATGTATATATATACATGCATACCTACACACATATGTATTTATATATAATAATAATTTTATTACTCTAAACAATCCTGAGTAATAGCAACTTTGTTACCAGAAGTGGTTTAGAGGAGAACAAGTATAAGGTTGACTCTTTTAAGGATTTGGAATAGGCTTTCCAATTTGCCAACAACTATTGTTATTGGCACCTCTTCAGTTAATGAAGGGTTTCTTGGGAGCTCAGATACCACTAAAATCCATTTTTAAAGTGTGGGCCATTTTAAAAACTTGAGATAAGTACATTTGATTGTCTTGATTTATCAATCATGGGTGAGAACAGATTTTTTGACTCTCAATATAAAACTTTTGACAATCTGTGGAGAAATTAGGGAAATTACACTGGTAGGTTGTGTTTAACACAAAATTTAGGAATGATCTCTGTTACACAATTAGTCAATTTCTCTTACCTCAGAATAAGGTGCAGTGCAACAAAGAACATAGTGACAAAATTGACTGGCTCCAGATGTATGTATAAAGTCTAAAGGTTTCTAAGTATGCTCTGAAAAGTATTCTCTTAAGTAACCACAGAGCTCAATTTCCAGAAATTCTAACTGGGCCCCTCACCACAAGTTTGGCTGAATTACAGCAAATATTCATGTCCCAGTGACAGAGGATTCTGGAATTTAAGTAAGGGCATTAATTGCTAACAACTGGGATCATGCAACCTGGGATAGATATGTGTAGGAGGAACCTATGGAACTTAAAAAAAGTCAAAGCAGGCTCTTAGATAGAAAGTTTAGTCCATGAGGGGATATGCTACACAACTAAAACTTCAATTAATGATTTTGCTAACTCATGTAAACAGAAATCTGAGGAATGAATTTAAAGCTTGTGGGATAATGGTGGAAGGCACATAAAACTGGCTTAGGTTGAGTTCATTAATGTGGACCTTCTGAGTGGAGTTTCTAGGTTTAATATGGAAGTTTGGACAGTTAAAACTGAAAGGTGTCCAAAGTGTGTTGGAATTGTTGGCTGAATCATTTATCAAAAATGACCTACTGAAAAGGAGTTGTCAATGCCTGATATCCCTTGGATTACTGTTGATGAAGGAATTTTAATAGTTAGGGAAATTGCAATGGTAGAGAGGGTACACTGTGTAAAATCTAATCCTCCACAAAGGGAAGGTCCAGAAGTCAAGCCTTTCACTAATCCTCTAAGACACAAAATGGGAAGAGATGCACTAGCACATTTGAAGAGCTTTATTGTTGCCTTCATTCTTGTGCCATGTCTTAGTGTTGGAGATGGTGCCGCTCAATAGAATAAACTAAATGGAGTGAGTTTAATTGGGCTCTGAGGTAACACAGTTCAGGTAGCAGCACTTAATCACCAAAGGGAAGGTGATCATAGTTATCTGACAAAATAATGTCTATAATGTCCTAATCTGTAATGACCAGCACAGGCCAAGTAAATTATATTTTAACATGACTTGCATAGACTTTTGATTCTGGCTAATAAATCATGGTGTTTCCTGGCATGAAATAGATAAGAAACCTACAGAATCATTGTTTGATCTGTATAAATGTAAAAATTGTCAAATAAATGAAAGAAAAACACATTATTTTATGGTAAAAGGCAATCTCAGTACTTGAATTAACTTTCTGCCTTGAGCCAGATTTCAGACTCATAACCCTTTGAATGAAGGGACTGGCAGGTTTCCCCGAGGAAGGACCTTGATAATACCCCTAAAAAATATAATTTTAGCCTTTCTGCAGTCCTTCCCCAAAGGAGCGTATTGCCCTTTACAAGAGTAATTGTGCATGCGGGTGGAGGTGGTGGTGCTGGCAGTCAGATTTTCCTGTGTCTACTGGATACTTGTTCTGAATTAATACTGGTTCCCAGAGATTTCCAAGAAACTTTGTGGCACTTCAGGTAAAGTAGGGGGTTTTGGAGATCAGAAAATAAATAGGATTTTGTTCCAAACCCAACTCATAATAGGTGGATCCACTTACATACACTGCATATTTCCCCAGTTCCAGAATATATAGTTGGAGTAGATATACTTAAAAGATGGCAGAATTTTCACATTGGTTCTTTGACCTGTGGGGTGACAGTTATTATGGTAGTAAAGGATAAATGACAGCCTTTATTTGCCTCTGCCAACAAAAATAGTAAATCAAAAACATCACATATGTGGAGAAATTACAGAAATTAGTCCCATCATGACGGACTTCAAAGATTTAGAAGTATATTTTCCACTACATATACCTTTAATATTCCCATATGGCCTATACAGAAGACAGATGGATCAGGGAAAATGACCATTGACTGTCAAAAATTCAATTAAGTCATGATTCTGATTGCAGCTGCTCATCTAGATGTGGAGTTCTTAGTTGAGCAAATTAACACGTCTGGTACCTGGTATGCAGCTGTTGACCTAGGAAATGCCTGTTCTCAGTAAAGGTCCATAAGGACCACCAGAAACAATTTGCTTTCAGTTGGCAAGGCCAGCAGTATACATTTACAGTTATACCTCAAAGCTATATTAACTCTCTAGGCCTGTGCCATTTCTTAGTTATAATGTATGGTGGTTTGAATAGGTGTAGCCACCATAGACTCATGTGTTTGATGCTTATTCCATAGAGAGGGGCCCACTATTGGGAGGTGTAATCTTTTTGGAGTAGCCTTATTGGAGGAAGTGTATCACTGTGGAGATGGTGGGCTTTCAGGTTATATACAATCAGGATATGCCTAGTGTGAGATACAGCCTCCTGTTGCCTTCAAATCAAGGTGTAGAACTTTCCTCCTTCTCTACAACCATGTATCCCTGGATGCTGCCATGCTTCCAACCATGACTGTCATGGACTAAACCTCTGAAACTGTAAGCCAGCCCCAATGAAATGTCTTTCTTTATACAAGTTACCTTAGTCATGGTATCTTCAGAGCAATTAAACCAAAACTAAGACAAGGAATCTTGAACATCTGTCTTTTCCCTGAAATATCACATTGCTGCACTATAATGATGGCATTGTGCTGATTGGATCATGTGAGCAGAAGGTAGCATTCTGTCCAAGATTAAAGATGAGTTATTGCACCTGGCCCTCACAGTACCAAGAAAGAAACCCAACATTTGGGAAGCCTACTTAGGGTCTGAATACTGCACTTTCTTCTCTTGGGTATGATTCTCTGGCCTATATTGCAAGAGACTTGGAAAGTAGTTTGCTTTGATGAGGCCTGGAGGAGGAGAAGGATGTTCAACAGATCCACTCTTGTGTTCAAGTTGCTCCTTGGACTATATGCCATAGCAACAGTAATTGGGGTACAAATTTTTACAGAAAGAGATGAGTATTCAGCACCATGCAAGGTCAAAAAGCTATGTAATTATGTGTATATTGGCTGTCAAATTGAAGTAACATTGAAGAAAAATCTGAGAAATGCAAAGCAATGAGAAAGGGTTTTACCTGCCCTTCAAATTCTATTTTTAATCCATAATTGGTGCCTAGAGTAAAATTGTTTAAATGCCAGGAATATGATAAATATTTCAATAAACTGACTCTCACTTATCACTAAACATGGGGAAATTCATACTGGAGAGAACTCATTCATATGTTGAGAATGTAGCAACACCTTTCCCCATATCAAAATCCTTAAAGAGAATTCTAGAATTCATACTAGAGATAAACCCTTTTAATTGATAAAGGGTAGGAAGTCCTTTAGACATATGTCTGATACCGAACTTTTAAATTATTTTTTAACTCTTATTTATTTCTAA
>CAJQZJ010034110.1:428331-464421 GCA_907164525.1 Lophiomys imhausi | reverse complement strand
GTATTCACTAAATCTAACTTATATTAACCTATCAGCCCCTACAGTCATGCGTGGTCCCTTTAGAATCCATTGGACTGCCAGTTGGAGAAGCTCCAAGGTCTGTGGTTGCATGAGGTTTTGAATGAGTCCCAGAGGAATACAGGTTGAGAGGAATTATAGATTTAAAAATTTTATTTTTACTCTCATCACTCAAAAATTGACAGATATGAAATTAAGCATAGTGTTATCATAGCCTGCTCTCCTTAATAGAGACAAGAACTTGGGGCTCAGGGCTTCACATTTCCACTTTAAAAGATAGGACATGGGCTTATCTTTCACAGTCCATCTCATCTGTTAACTAACTAACTAACTAACTAACTAACTAATTAACTAACTAATTTTTATTCAATGTTTATTGCTCAATACTTGTGATAATCTAGTTGCTATATCTTGTTCTCTTGGACTATGATGTCTGTGTCAGCAATGAAGAGATTACATTTTTATAATCTCTCACTTTGGACATTGTTACAATGATTTTTGTCAGAAAATGGTAAGAAAAAGATTTAATAAGTGTCTCATCCTATTATCAGGACATTCTCTTAAACCCATGTGTCTAACCTACATTAAAGAATCTTACTGAAGAATTTTTCAAAGAACTTCCTATTCTGCAGATTTCCTACTCTGTGACTAACAGAGGAAAAGCTTTGAGTTAATTGACACACAGGCTTGCTCTATTACCTAGGATTGCACTTAACTGTGATTTACTAGGCAACAAGTTTCCCTGTACCTTTTCATTGTATTTAGTCTTATTGTGGAGAATTTCTGCTGACAATGTAGAAGTCTAGCATTGTGAGAAAGCCTATGAGTTTGGCTCTCTATTGTCAGATTCCCTTCTGTGTGACATCCTATAACCACTGATCTTAGGATCCCCAGATTCCATAAGTAAGGAGTGTCATGCGACCCAACCCTCCCCTGATAAGAAACTTGCCCATCTCTCTGTGCCAATCCACATGGGATTCCAGTCCAAGACTCCAGCTACAGATCAGCAGTTCTGCGAGGATTCCGGAGTCTCATTCTCCTTGCTACAGACCTGCCTGCCTACAGGATTGGAAGAACAACCAGTCCACGGGAGTGCACAGGACAGTGAGAATCTCTTACACCAGGCTTCCTCAACATGCTGGCAAACAGTGTGCATAATATCTGAGTGACAAGAGTCAAATTCTGTCACAGAAGAGTGATCAGGAGCTGCACTGATGGCCAAAGCAGTCTGTTTCAGGTTTTCCAGGAGAAAGCTGTAATTGGCCACCCACTTGCATACTCTAGTTCCTTCAATAGCAGCCCTCTGAAATACTGACTCTGGCCTCTGTCCTTGGGGGAGTTCCAAGCCTGAACAATGTATAGTTCCAGACCAGGGTGCCAGTGGAGGTCAAGAACTGCTGAATGAATCAGCAGCCAAGCTACTGAATGCAACAATGTTTGGGAAAAGAGAACCCAGGTCCCAGTGACACACAGAACCAGCCTCTGGACCACAGCTGAACCTGCCTTTCTGAGAGAGCTGCCAGCTCTCATGACCATAGAGTCTGTATTGCAGGGACCTACCCATCACCCAGAAGTAGTGATTGGGTTTTTAAAACCAGCCAACCCCTGAAACAATGATTTTCTGAGTATACCAAGGCCAGTGGGCTGAAGGAACAGCTAGATTACACCAGGATCAAAAAGATGAATAAAGGCCAGTGTAAGAACACTATCAAAAAACAAACAAATAAACAAACAAAAAAAACAAAACAACAACAAAAAGCCAAGACAATATGGCATCTCCAGAACCTAGCTATGATGCTACAGAAAACCCTGGAAGTCTTAACACAATTGAAACACAAGAAAATGACCTAGATCCTACACTTATGAAAATAATAGGGGGCTTATGGGAAGAAAACAAATCCCTCAGAGAACAAAAAGAAAATACAGCAAAATAGGTGGTGGAAATAAATAAAACCCTTAGAGAAATGCAAGATATAGTTAAACAAGAGAGGGAAAGGAATAAAATGTTTCAAGACCTGAAAAAGGAAGTTAAAACAATAAAGAAAGCACAAATTGAGACTTCCATGGAACTAGAAAACCTTGGAAAATGAAAAGAAACCACAGACAGAAGCATCACCAACATAGTACAAGAGATGGAAGAAAGAATCTCAGGTACAGAAGATAAAATTGAAGAAACTGATATATATGTCAAAGAAAATATGAAATCCAAAAATTCTTGACATAAAGCCTTCAGGAAATCAAGGACACTATGAAAAAAATGAACCCTTAGAATAATAGGAATAAAAGAAAGAGAAGACTCCTAGCTCCAAGGACCAGAAAACATTTTATTCATATAAGAAAATTTCCCAAACCTAAAGAAAGAGATGACTATAACCATACAAGAAGCCTACAGAACTCCAAATAGATTAGACCAGAAAAGAAAATCCTCCCACCACATAATAATCAAAACATCAAATGTACAGAACAAAGAAAGAATATTAAAAGCTGCTAGGGAAAAGGTCCAAGTAACTTATAACAGCAGACCTATCAGAATCACACCTGACTTCTCATTAGAGACCCTCAAAGTCAGAAGGGCCTGGACAGATGTCTGCAGACCCTAAAAGACCACAGATGTCAGGCCAGACTACTATACCCAGCAAACATAGAGAAAACAATAAGTTCCATGGTAAAACTAAATTCAAGCAATCGCTGTGCACAAATCCATCCCTATAGAAGATATTAGAAGGAAAACTCCAACTCAAAGAGGTTAACTAAACCCAAGAAAACATAGGAAATAAATAATCCCATGGTAGCAAAACCAAAGGGAAAGAAATTCACTCACACACTACTATGACCACCATCAAGATGGCAGGAAGTAACAATCACTGTTCATTAATATCCCTCAACATCAATGGACTCAATCCTCCAATAAAAGACACAGGTTAGCAGAATGAATGTGACAAAGAATCCATCATTGTGTTGCTTATAAGAAACACACCTCAGCAAAAAAGATAAGCATTATTTCAGAGTAAAGGGCTGGAAAGAGATATTCCAAGCAAATGGCTCCAAGAAGCAAGCTGGAGTAGTCATTCTAGTATCCAATAAAATGGACTTCAAACCAACATTAATCAAAAGAGATGGGAAGGACACTTTATACTCATCAAAGAAAAATCAACCAAGATGGCATCTCAATACTGAACATCTGTGACCCAAATGCAAGGGCAATCACATTTGTAAAAGAAACACTACTAAAGCTAAAATTTCACATCAAACCCCAGAGATTAATAGTGGGAGACTTCAACATACCACTCTCACCACTGGACAGATCAATGATGCAAAAACCAAACAGAAATAATGAAACTAACAGATACCATGAATCATAACAGACCTAACTGATCCCTACAGCACATTTCACCCAAACACAAAAGGATGTACTTTCTTTCAGCACCTCATAGATCCTTCTCCAAAATCGACCATAGAGTGGGTCACAAAGCAAACCTCAACAGATACAAGAAAATTGAAATCACCCCTTGTAATTTATCAGACTATCATGGAATAAAGCTAGACTTCAACAATAACAGAAACAACAGAAGCCTGAAAACTTATGGAAACTGAAAAACTCTCTACTTGATGACTTCTGGGTCAGGGAAGAAATAAAAAAAGAAACTAAAGTCTTCTTCGAATTTAATGAAAATGAAGGCACAACATAACCAAATTTATGGGACACAATAAAAGCAGTGCTAACGGAAAGTTCATTGTACTAAGTGCCTTCATAAAGAAATCGGGGAGATCACATACTACTGACCTAAAAGGACATCTGAAAGATCTAGAAAAAAAAAAAAAAAAAAAAGAAGGAAGCACAGTCAGGAAGAGTAGGTGGCAGGAAATAATCAAACTCAGGGCTGAAACCAATATAGTAGAAACAAAGAGAAAAATAGGAAGAATCAATGAAGCTAAGAGTTGATTCTTTGAGGAAATCACCAAAATAGACAAACCCTTAGCCAAACTAACCAAAAGGCAGAGGACAAATATGCAAATCAACAAAGTCAGGAATAAAAAGGGATAAATAACTACAGAGACTGATAAAATCTAAAGAATCATTAGATCTTACTTCAAAAACCTTTATTCCACAAAATTGGAAAATGTAAGTGAAATGGACAATCTTCTTGATAGATTCCATGTACGAAGGCTGAATCAAGGTCAGGTAAACAAACTAAACAGTCCTATAACCCCTAATGAAATAAAAGGAGTCATTAAAAATTTACTAACCAAAATAATATATCAGGGCCAGGTGGTTTCAACACAGAATTCTACCAGACCTTCAAAGAAGATCTAATACCAATACTCTTTAAAATCTTTCACAAAATAGAAACAGAACGAGCTCTGCCAAATTTGTTCTATGAGGTCATAGTCACCCTGATACCTAAACCACCCAAAGACTCAACAAAGAAAGAGAACTTCAAACCAATTTCCCTCATGAACATAGATTCAAAAATACTTAATAAAATACTGCCAAACCGAATCGAAGAACAGATCAAAAGTATCATACACCGTGATCAAGTAGGCTTCATCCCAGGGATGTAGGCTTCATCCCAGGGATTCAGGGATGGTTCAACATATGAAAATCAACCAATGAAATCCACCATATAAACTATCTGAAAAAACAAAACAAAACAAAACAAACAAACAAACAAAAAACCCAAAACCACATTATCATCTCACTAGATGCTGGAAAAGCATTTGATAAAACCCCTTCATGGTAAAAGTCTTGGTGAGCTCTGGCAAAGAAGGTCTGTACCTAAACATAATAAAGGCAATATACAGCAAGCTGGTAGCCAACCTCAAATTAAATGTAAAGAAACTTAAAGGATTTCCTAAAATTAAGGACAAGACAAGGCTACCCACTACCTCCATATCTCCTCAATTTGAAGTTCTACCCTGTGCAATAAGACAACTAAAGGAGATCAAGAGTTTCCAAATTGGAAAGGAAGAAGTCAAAGTATCCCTATCACAGATGATATTATAGTATAAATAAGTGACCCCAAAAATTCCACCAGAGAACTCCTATATAGCTGTAAACTCCTTCAGCAAGGTGGCTGGATACAAAATTAATTCTAAAAACCAGTAGTCATTCTTTACACAAAAGATAAATAGGTTGGGGAAGAAATTAGGGAAGCAACACCCTTCACAATAGCCACAAGTAATGTAAAATACCTGGAGGAGCTCTAACCAAGTGAGTTAAAGGTTCATATGACAAGAACATCAAGTCCCTGAGGAAAGAAATTGAAGAAGATATCAGAAGATGGAAAGACCTCCAATGCTCATGGATAGGCAGGATCAACATAATAAAAATGACTATCCTACCAAAAGCAACATACAGATTCAATTCAATTCCTATCAAAATACCAACTCAATTCTTTATAGATCTTGAAAGAACAATTCTCAATTTCATATGGAAAATTAAAAAAAAAACAATAACTAAATCAATCATATGCAATAAAAGAACATGGGAAGGCATCACCATTCCTGATTTGAAGTTGTACTACAGAGTACTTGTAATAAAAACAGCATGGGACTGTCAAGAAACAGACTGGTTGATCAATGGAATCAAATCAAATACCCAGAAATAAATCCACACACATATGATCACTGAATTTTTGACAAAGTAGCCAAAATCATACAAAGGAAAAAGGAAAGCATCTTCAAAAAGGTGCTGGTCTAACTGGATGTCAACATGTAAAAGAATGTGAATAGACCCATATCTATCACCCTGCAATAAACTTAAGTCCAAGTGGACCATAGACCTCAACATAAAATTGGACACACTTAACCTAGTAGAAGAGAAAGTGGGGGAAAAGCCTCCAACTCATTGACACAGGTGACAGCTTCCTGAACAGAACACCAATAGCTCAGGTTCTAAGACCAACAATCAATAAATGGGACCTTATGAAACGGAAAAGTTTCTGTAAGGCAAAGGGCACTGTCACTAGAACAAAATGGCAACCTACAGATTGGGAAAAGATCTTCACCAACCCCACATCTGACAGATGGCTAATATCCAAAATATGTAAATAACTCAAGAAATTAAACACCAAGAAAACAATAACCCAATAAAAAATGGGGTTCAAAACTAAACTGAAAATTCACAAAAGAGGAATCTGTAAAGGCTGAGAGGCACTTGAAGAAATGCTCAACATCATTGGTCATCAGGGAAATGCAACTCAAAATGACTCTGAGACACCATGTCAAACCCATCAGCATGGCTAAGATAAAAAACTCAAGAGATAGCATATTCTGGAGAGGATGTGGAGAAAGAGGAACAATCCTCCATTGCCAGTGAGTATGGAATCTTGCTCACCCACTTTGGAAATCAATCTGACAATGTCTTAGAAAATTGGGAATAGTTCTGTGGAGCCTGACTGACTCTATCTTGATAAAAATATTCCATTTTGTATTAGGTTTCACTCAGAGTGACCTCCAGTTCCAGGAAAAATAACAAAATGTACCCAACCTTACATTCCAGGGGTGTTCTTGAGTCAGAACTGGACAGGTCACTCTGAGAAAGCATTGAAAAAGTCTAAACAAACTTATGGTGGTCAAGCTGACCAATAATGGTATGACCAACAACAATGAGCCAATTAGGGATAGACAGATTTGTCTGTCCAAATGTCATGCAATCCTATGCTAGATACCCCTTTTTTAAAATTTAAGCCCCTATATAAACCCTATATTTTTGGATTTTGGGGCTTTCAACTTGAGATGCTGTGTTGGTGAGCCTTGGGAGTCCAAGCTTGAATATTAATAAACAACCCTCATGCATTTACATCAGAGTTAACTCTGTGGTGGTCTTTGGGGGTCACAAGAACCAGGCAGAACAGTTCTACCTCAAACCTAGCCATATCACTCCTTGGCATATATCCAAAAGATACTCCACAAAACAACAAGAACATAGCTTCAACAATGTTCATAGCAGCTTTATTTGTAATAGCCAGAAACTGGAAACAACCCAGATTCCTTCAACCAAAGAATAGATAAAAAACCTGTGGTATGTTTACACAATGGAATACTACTCAGCTATTAGAAACAAGGAAATCATGCAATTTGTGACCAAAGAAATGTAACTAGACAAGCTCATCCTAAATGAGCTAATTCAGACTAGAAATATAAATATGGTATGTACTCACTTATAAGTGAATATTAATCATATAGCATAGGACAACCATCATACAACCCATAGACCCATATGACAGGAACCTAGCATAACTATTCTGTGAAAAACTGCATCCAGCTGCAAGTCATGGACCTGTTGCCTATTAGTGGAACACCTTACCATAGATAGGCTGCCATATCAAGCTCCAGTACAAGAAGAAGCTCTTAGTCCTCACATGACTGTGGGAGTTTGATATGTTGGAGCACCCCTCATCCACGGAGAAGGAGAGGAGGGAAACTAGGAAGAGGGAGGGAGGAAGGACTGACAGGTGAAGAGGGTGGGGACTGTGATCGAGATGCAACTTGAAAAAAATAAATTAATAAAGAATGGTTAACCAAGCATAAAAATCTAATAAAAATAAAAAATAAGATTTTCAAATGATAATTTACCAAAGACTTACTTGCCTTACTGGCATGAAATGAAAAATGGTCTTTGTTTCATGTTACAATGGTAGACTTTATATTGCATATATCTCACACATTCTTGGATATCAATTTGTAAGTCTTCCTATATATAAAGGATATTTTTGATGTTTGGTATTTAAAATGCAGTTAAAAGATTTAAAACACTGTAAGTAATTTATGGATTACTACAGTTCAAACTTGTTTTCTAAGTCTCTAAGAGTTGAAGTAATTTGGAGGTAAGATAAAATATGTAAGAGGTTGGTGTTAGCCTATACCTTTAATCCCAGCACAGACATGTAGATCACTGTAGAGTTAGTTGTCTTCTAAATTCTAGAGTTACAATGAACAAGGTCATGATGGTTCATACCTTTAATCCCAGCACTTGAGAGATATACACCTTTAATTCCAACACATTGGAGACAGAAAATGCAGATCTCAGAGTTCAAGGACACGTTGACACAGAGCAAGTTTCAAATAGAGAAAACTTAGAACCAGGAGTGGTGGTTCACACCTTTAATTTCAACACTTGCATGGCACATGCCTTTGATCTCAACACTTGGGAGCCAGAGGCAGGCACATAGGATTTACAATGATTTAAGTTTAAAAGCCACTTGCAAAAGGCAGGCTGAAATTCAAAGGGAATGTCCTTTGTGATCTCAAAATATATACACTTAAAAGTATATTTAGTTCCAAAATTTCAAAAGAGTATCTTTTAATCTCAATTAAAAGATAATACTTTTTATATTGTCAAAAAACCCAATTTGCAAAAAAAAAAAAAAAACCCAATTTGCTCTAGGAAAGATACTACCTAACAAAAAGTAACACCTCAGAATTAGTATTAGGGCAGGATTCTTTCTGTTCTTTTCTTTCCTGGAGATTGAAAGCATCCAAATAAGTAGTTCAGAGACCACTGGACAACTGAAACTTCTGAAGAAAAGGGTCCAGACACCAAGGAAGACAAGACAAGTAGCCCAGATGATGCAGCCTCACAGACTGACTAAAGTACTGTTTCCTAAAAAACCTACATCTAGAACAACTTCTAAATGGCTAGCTAAGATGGTTCAGCCTCACAGACTTCAGTAACGCCCCAAACTTTCCCACCTCAAGTTCAGCTTCTAACTACAACTTCTCAGGACATTTAAATTGCTGAGCACCAGAAGACTGGACAATAAATGTTACTATTAACTTGCTTAACCATTTTTACATTCTTATTTGGGCCTTCAAATAGGTTTCCAGTATTCCAAATCAGCAGGAAGCAATTTTAAGGGAGCTTTGCCCCATTCCTAGAAGGTAGGTTGGGTGATTTTTTTTTTTTTTTGGCTATTTGATGGGTTATAGATGTTTGTTGTCATTTAGGGGATTGGTTACAAGTTGTTAAATGATCTTGTTATACAGGTTTAGGAGGTTAGACCCAGTGATTTCTCTCTTTTCTTTTCTCTATCCTTCTTTCTCTCTTATGTAGGGGGAAAAGACTTGAAAAAAGGGTATATAGACATGATATCCGAATGATAAAGAAAAAGGGGTAGATTATTGAATCTACTCTTATATTTTTGTATACTTGTACAAAATTAAGGTATATTTGGCTACATTTGTATAGATCTTTTTACATTGACACAAAATTAAGGTTCACTCTTTTTAAGTTATTGTACCTATGCAATTCTTTAAAATGCTATGTGAAGTTCTAGGCCTTTTGATAGCAGCTATCAAAACTTTTTAGCCTAATTAAGAAATGCAAACTAATAGTCATTCAAATTTGCTGTTTTGTTAGCTACTAGTTTAGTGTATCATAGTTGTTTTCTAAGTTAATCAGATATTAACTTGCTAAAAGACAAGCAACATTTATTTATTCAAATATACAGATAGATAGATGGTTCAAAAACCTCAAGAGATCTGTATAATATGAAATTTAAATGTTTTCTTAACTTAAGATTTTTTAATATTGTTATTGAATATGTCACCTCTGGACACCACCCCTCATTTTACTTCAAGTAGATGAGGAGCATTGAAGAATCTCCTTTTGAAGATGGCTGCATTAGTGGCAAGGTAGTCACTGGGCAAGAAAAAGCCCTTGCTTCCACTCTAGACAGAATACTGTCCAAAATGGGCAAAACTTGGAAGCATGTAAGTCGACAGCCTAGCTCTGCCAAGACAGGATGAGCAAGCCCTTCCTAATGAGACAAAAGTCTGAAGAGAAATGCTCCAATGTTGTAGAAAGAAACTGTGGACCGTCCAGGCATCCAGTTGCCCGCCATTTCTTAGTTTTGGAAGCTGCTGGCTCTGCACTTCCTGTATACTCAGATATATTCATCCTTCTTAAGTCTCTGATGTGGAGGAAGACTAGATAGTTATAGTCTCACAGTTAAGTTTTAAATTGTTTAGGAATTAAAAGGATGTTTAGGTCTAAGGAGATGTTTTTAAGTTGGTAATGCAAGTTAGGATAGAATTTGAGTTAGATATAGAACTTTAAACTCATTGAGACAGGTAGATAATAGAATACTCTTATTATTAGTTGCCAAATATATATTGATTGGATGTTGGGAATGTATGTCCTACCTTATAGTTTTCATAATTGTTTCCTTGCTGTTCTTATTGTTTTGTATTGCATTTATTGTTATAAGAAACAGAACCTTTAATTTGTCTTAAAGGGGGAGCTGTTGGGGAAAATGATATAATAAAAAAAAAAGAAAGAAAAGATCACCAAAAAACCCCTGCCCATTGAATTCCCCATGCTAATGAGGTCTATTGGTGCCTTGGCTTTCAGCCAATGACATTTGCCTATACCTCTAGCCTCCCTGGAGTTTTTTTCTCCCAGTCCCACTACCCATGTGTTAATTAGGCATTTTATTTCTTTCTTCTAATTGGGTAATATCCAGTCAATCAAACACATCACCTCCAAAACCCCTCCCCACTGCCCAAAGTTCTATAATGTGCCTTATTCCAGAAGTAGTCTCTCTCTCTCTCTCTCTCTCTCTCTCTCTCTCTCTCTCTCTCTCGTTTTCTCTGTCAGTCTTGCCAGCATGACAGCCTCCCTGAAAGCTTATTTCGGGTGTGAAAGGGATGTGCTCTTTCTTCCATGGTGAGACTGGTACTTCTGGCTGGCTGCCTGACCAAGCTTCCACAGGATCCTGGATTCTTCTGGTTACTGCTTCCTAGCTAGGTCTCCTACTGCTGCTCACCTGGGCTTGTCACTGAGCACCAGTGCCAGCCTTTCTGCCTCTACCTGACAGGCTAGGCCTGTTCAGGATGCATGCTCCTGTTGGGAGGTGCTGAACTCCCACTGCCTTTCAAGCCTCTGCAGACACCCTTTCCCCCTACAGGTAGGTCTAGCCTTCCTACCCTGCCTAGCCTGGGACCACCCTTTTGAGTCTGATCCTTCCATCTGAGGACCAGTACCCTTTTCTGCCTGAACTGGTATGGCCCATACCTTCCAGCAGAGAAGCATGCATTTCTGGCCAGACACAGGACCAGACTGGGAATTCGCTGGTGAGAACCACACTTATAATAGATAGGTTGTCTATTATCCCCTCATTGCATATTGGTAATTGGAAACAAAAAAATCAGTCCTGAATAAACTACAATTTGTCCTGCTAGCATTTCTTATTGTGGTGATATTTATTGTTGTTTCATTGGGTTTTTATTTACTGTAGTTTTCCATCATTTCTTAGGTGAGTCATTTTATTTTGGGAGGCATCCTTTGGTTACCATATTACAATACACAGTACATTCACTACCTTAAACTACTGGTGTTTAGGAAATACAGCCCTGTCCAGTATAGCTTCCATTGGTATATTAGGTGAAAGGCCACACATGTGATGCCTCTATTATACTTTCACAGAATTGTGAACAAATTCTCACAAACCCTAATGTTTTCAGAAGAGTGTGAGCTGTGGGTGAACACACTGCTCTAGATGCAGGGGTGAATCACAATTAAATCTCAACTCAGTGATAAACCCATGATTTTGAGGAATAGGAGTGGAGAAGTTCAAATTCAGAGTGCAAACAGGGCACTTAATGTTTGCATTGAAATTAAGTCAATAATTTCAAAGTGAAGAATGCAGCAGTACTATTCTTTTTTTTGCAAAGAAAAATAAACTGATTGTTTTGAGTGTAGATATCATATTGCTCTGCAGAAACGAATGTACAATAGAAGAAAATTCTGAGCCATTTTTAGTCAGTAGAAAGAGCAGATATCACTGGTTTTCTTTGGTTTGGAAAAGCATGGCCCATTGACTTTGCCTGTGTATGGCAATTTCTGGCACCTGTCCCAGTTGACCTAGAATAACATCCTCTGATGAAGCATGCTCTCACCAGCCAAAATTGTCATATGGAAAATTTCTTGTTTCAAGCTTGGTGAAAACAGCCCAATTAGGAAGTTGATCCCTTAGCTCTTACTGTCTCTCTTCTTGGCTGAAATCATGGTGCTTGTGGCTAGAGAAGCTGAACCAAAACATATTTTCCAACTTGTTTTCAAGTAGGACGTAGTGTCTCAGATGCAGAGCCTCGGGGAAGAAAGAGTTCCAGAACTCTCACTGGCAGTGGAGGATGTGTAAGGAAGAATTTGCATGATTAGTGTGACAATTGCAGTTATTAACTAAGAAGCACACAAATTCACACACACTTGAGTTGAAGATATAGCTTATGGACAACATTAAATATGAATCTATCAGTCTTATTGCTGGGCAGGTACATGTGTTGATAGGATGTTCTGGATTTTTTTTTATTTGGACTCCTTTATATTTGCAATTTTGTGTGTGCCTTTACTGACAATGAGTGTTATATAACAATCATGGAAGACTTTTACCATAAAGGAGATGTAACAATTGGTGCATTTTTCCCTCTTCATATTTTCTACACAGACAACAAAGTTCCCCATAAATATGTGCCAAATTTTTTTCCAGAACCTTCACATAAAGTAAGTAAAATTATTCATGGTAAGATGTCAGAAGTCTTGTGACTTAAAGGATGTATGATTAAAACTTTCTTTTGTTGTTTACAATCCTTCTTTTCCATCCTCAAATCTCTCCAAGTATATTTTCATTTGTACTTTTTTTCTCTTTCAAAAGAAAAGTGATAATTTGATGTTACTCATTTTTTTCCTCATATGATATTGGGACTTCATGATCTTCCTTTGTCCTGCTTGTCATTGCAGACTATTCAAATATTTTCAGTGTTAAGATTTCAGCATATAGGTAATTTAATCTAAGTATGAACATGTAATTCTGGGCTTTAAGTACAGATGTGTTCTTGTGAGAAGAGATAATGTGAGTGCATGGAATGTTGCTAGAATGACAAGTCCTAAATATGTGACATGCAGCTGATTTCAGAACAGGAATGTCATCATTAAAGTTTTAGAGCACTTTCTGCTCTATAAATATCTTGGTCTACCTCATTTTTTTTGCATTTCTTTGTTCTTTGCAAATTTTGTTTATTCTCAGACAGATTTAAAATTTTTGTCTTTTTGCCATTGTGTTTCCAGTGCTTTTCCTCATTTATATACATATGCTGACCAAAATATTCTTTTTGTGAGGGTGGACCCTTAAGATTTTTTTTTTAAATTTTAAATTTTTATTTTTTAGCTTTTCTATTAATGTTAATATTGGTAGGAAAACAATAGGTAGAAATTTACAAAAAAATATACTTATGAAGGTGAATTGTACCCAGTGTGACATTACTGTTTAATTGTTCAAATCTTGGTGGGATGTTAGGTAAAAAATCAGGGACAATGGAGGAAGAAATATGTTCAGATGAGAAAATCTTGACACATATAGTTTCAAATAACATGGCAAAGATGAACACAGATCCAAAATTTTATATCTAGATCTTGTAATTTATACTTCAATGGCATAATTCCATATAGATCTAATTTCTTAAAAATCATATTCATCTCAAATAAAGTCACAAATTTGTGTGTTATGCCTAGCTTACTTGGGATTTGGGTTACTGCATGGAGTTCCTTCTACTTCATCATAATTAACCACATTTTTTTGTTCTCCTTTTCCTCTGATCTCTATTTTCAGCAAGGCAGGGATCAGTGTACCTCTGTATGTGTTTTTCTCTTCATCATACAGCAACAACCACACATGTGAAAAGACTATACTTTCATTTACACGAACTGTTTCTGGCTTGTCTATGATGAATGAAAGGATGATATAATGTAAAAATTCAACTTTTTATATAGTGAAAAATAAAATAAAATTGCTAATGACAGGAAAACAGCACTTTTGCTATAAAATATTAACAATCTTTTCTTATACAATGCAATTCCCAAACATTTTTCTGCATACACTTAAATTTGTATTAGATTTTTTCAGGAATTAAAAGAATAGATCAAACGGGGCAGCTGTAAATTTTCTAGGAGATTCCTATAATGTCTAAAATAATATTTGATTGCTTTCTTCATTTTCACCCTTCTGTGTATTAGCAGTGAAAATGGTTCTACTCTTAACTATATCTTACTCCTCAGCACATTTCTCCAGTCTTGCCTGTGGCCTTATAATTGAGGTCTTTATTTTCACGAATTATAGCCATGTGGTCTTTTCTTTGTACACAGTCAGAATGGCCTTTGAGTATCTTTTAAGTCCTTTCATGGGGGTCAACCATGTATCTGGCCTGCATTCATTTGCTTAAGTACAAATTTTAACTTCTTTATGTCTGCTCTTCTGTATCCACTTCTTTTTCTTCATCTCCATATTGTTCATTCAGTTGGCACTCTGGTTGTGTTTGGTCGATCCCCTTTTCTCAGACAGCCAACAAAGAACAGGTAATACACAGAGGTATTTTCCTGCACAGCCAGAACCACAAACACAAGCAGCCCACTGAGTGTATACCAAACTCTCTGATGTAAGGAATTTTGTCAGGATCTAGATGAAGAGAGTGCAGATGGTAGTCATTGTCAGCACCCATTGTCATTGTTCCACCATTTTCTAAACTCTCACTTACAGAAATGAATGTGAATTCAGACCTCTGTGATTTTCTTTTAAATTAATGGATTAGTAGATATTTAATTGTATGAACTCAACTCTAATAGAATAATAATTCATGAAGTACTCTCTGATTTTCAATGTAAATTATCTGATGCAGTAAGCATTTAGAAATGATACAAGAAATTTCTTAGATTTCTGAGCTTTCCTACTGATTTGTCTGCATTTCTGGTACTAATGGCAATACTGTATATAATCATTCATTAACTATCTTACACTTTTATTTTAAGTTATTATTACCAATTTATTAACATTTTCACATTGTCTAAGACATTTATAGACTTTTTGCCTCATATTTCTTTGTGTGCTAGCTGGTTTTAGGCCTATTTGACACAAACTAGAATCACTGGAAATGTGGTAGACTCAATTGAGTAAATGCCTCAATAATATGAAGATATAAGCAGGCCTGTAGGGTATTTTTTAAAATTTTAATTGATATGGGAGAACCCAGCCCATCATGAGTGGTGCCACCCCTGGGAAGGTGATTGTGGGTTTCATAAGAATTAAGGCTGAGCAAACCATAGTGAGCAAGCCAATAAACTGCATTCCTCCATGGCCTCTGGATCAAAGCTCCTGCCTCCAGGTCCTTCACGGCATGAGTTCCTATCCTGACTTCCTCCAATAATGAATGGTGATAAAGAAGTGTAAGCCAAATGTACTGGATAGTTTTACATCAACTTGAGACAAATTAAATTCGTCTGAGAGGAGGGAACATCAATGAAATAAATGCCTCCATAGGCCTGGCAACCAACGTAGGCAAGCTTGTAGGTCCTTTTCCCAATTGGTGATTTATGGTGGATTCCCTGCCCATTGTGGGTGAGAATATTCCTGGGCTGGCAGTTCTCAATTCTATAAGGAAGCAGACTGAGAAATCCATTATGAGCAAGTCAGTAAGTAGAAACTCTCTGTACCATCTGTATCAACTCCTCCTTTCCTGTTTTGGCCTTGTTTGATTTCCTGCCCTGAAGACTTTCAGTGATGAGCTATGATGAGGAAGAATAAGCTTAATAAAAACTTTCCTCCCCATCTTGCTTTTGGTCATGATGTTTCATCACAGAAATAGTGACTATAATGAAGAAATCATTTAAACCATTTCTTTTTCAGTTTTCTTTTGGTCATGGTGTTTCATCTAGCAAATAATAACCCTAACTAAAACACTTTGTTTAGTTTTTTTTTTTTTTAGTGTTTGTGGGTTTTCTGTATGTGTTGTGTCTGTTTGTTTGTACTTCATGTGCTATTTATTTATTTACTTACTTACTGTAACAGGGTTTCTCAAACTCACATAACCTTAGCTGTCCTGGAACTTCCTATGTAGACCAGGCTGGCCTAGATCTCACAGAGATTTGCCTGCCTCTGCCTTCTGTGTGCTGGGATTAAAGGCATGTACTACCATTCTAGCTAAACATTTTGCTATTTCTTTTTTCTCTTTCTTTCTTTCTTTCTTTCTTTCTTTCTTCCTTCCTTCCTTCCTTCCTTCCTTCCTTCCTTCCTTCCTTCATCCCTCCTCTCTCTCTCTCTCTCTCTCCTTCCTTCCTTCCTTCTTTCTTTCTTTTTTGGAGACAAGGATTCTTTGAGTGGCCTGGATGGTCTTGAAACTCTCTATGTACAACAAGATGGCCTTAAACTCAGAGATCCACCTACCTCTGCCTCCTCTGTGCTGAGATTAGTGGTGTACACCATCAAAACTTTCTTCCCTGTTTTTTTAATTGTTTGTATGATTTTTATAATTCGCTTGCTTGTTTTCTAAAGAAAGAGGTAGGGACATGAATTTGGATTGATGGGAAGATAGAGTGGAACAGAGAAAAGGAATAAAAAGTGAAACACTCCTGTCATAATAGAAAGAAAGATGTTACACATATTCACACACATGAAGATACTTTAAATATATTAATCAAGATGAATGTTTAAAAAATCCATACAATGTAGATTTCAAACTCACTGAATGAAAAGAACAAGAAAGTATCAAATAAATTGTGTTTAATTTTAAACAGTTTTAATTATCATATATGAATTGTACATGTTTATGACCTTATGAGTTGTCAAAATGTGAATCTTAAAAAAAGGAATGAAGTTTTGGTTATGAAATTTCCATCTCCATATCATTGGTTTGTGTTTGGAAGCTTGGAGTCCATCTGCTGCTTCATCATAAATATGTATTATTCGATGGGCTTGGTGGCACATGCCTTTAATCTCAGCACTTGGAGGCAGAGGCAGGTGGATCTCTGTAAGTTCAAGGTTAGCCTGGTCTAGAAAGTGAGTCCAGAACAACCAGGGCTACACAGAGAAACCCTGTCTCAAACCATCCCCCACCTCAAAAAAAGATTGGTGAAAATATGTAGTAGTGATTGCACTTTATAATGTATTTGCAAGCCATTTCATACATGCATGAAATTATCAAAATGATACATATCATTATATTTATATAGGTATGCACTTTAATCTATAATGTCTGTTGGCAAAACTGTATTTATTTTTCTTTTATCCCACAATATTGACAACCCTCCATTAGATAGAATTTTTATTTTAATTTGGTCTTAAAAGTGTGTTTTAATTCTTTAATTATTTCATAAAAATATTTTGATCATATTCACCCACACCACCACATCCTAACATATCCATTCTCTCTACCCTTCACTCATACGCAACTTTGTGTTTCTTTTATTTTTTCCAGTCGAGTAAATTTTGTGTTCTAAAAGCACTATTGTAAGTGGAGCCCTGAGTTCTGACTGTGTTTGACCTCCTAGAACTCACAACAGTGATGAAATTGACTATCTCTCCCCCAGTAACTATCAAATGTTAGTAACAGCTAGGAGTGAGATTTCATGTCCGTCACATTCTCTGTGGTGGTACTCTGTTTTGTTTGAGCACACATGGCCTTGTATATGCTTTCATAATCATTCTGAGTTCAACTGAATGCAACTGCTGTGAACAGAAAATATTGTGTCCTTGGAGTTATCCACAGCTTTTACCCCTTTCAATCTTCCCACTTCTCTTAAGCCATGATTCCTCAACTTTTTGTAGGGGTGTGATATGTAACCCATATTCATGCCTGAGCATGATCAGTCATTGGTTTCTGTATTATATGCCATCTACTGCAAAAGAAAAAGCTTCTCTGATGAGGGCTGAGTGATGTACTAAACCATGGGTACAGCAATACGTCATTAGTAGTTGGTTTCATACTATGTCCACTGATAATAATAAGAGTATTATGTTCTACCCTTGGATCTTTGACCTACTTAGTTGTAGACTCTGATCATTTTTAAAGTACCAACTATGTGTTCCATACCATGGAGGAGACCTTATATGAAATAAGACAAGGTTGGATCCACATATGAAATGTGTGCCCATTTTAGTAACAGAGGGCATATTTGATAAGGCCACTCATTACTGTATCCCTCATAGTTCATAGATGAGTGAGAGTGATTATTACTATTATTTCCTTTGGTAGCATGCATAGCACCTTCCAGCACTACGGAATCTATACAGGAAAGGTAAAGTATTCAGGTAAGTACCAGCTTGGTTTCTCCATGTTCTGTAATCCAAGTATGTAGATTCCTTAGCAATGTAGTTTTGTCATCAAGTTCTGCAGGACCCAATATTGTATTTTCCTGATATGTATTCTAGATAATGGATGTGAAAGATGTATTGTCCTTGACTTTCTGAATGTGACTCAGAATAGATACTCAAATTGTATAGAAGTTCATTGAGATATACAGACTTCGGGTCTGGTTAATTTTGGTGCTTGATGTTTTCGATGTGAGAGTTCTTTATAACAGACTTTTTTTTGTTTTTTTGAGACAGGGTTTCTCTGTGTAGCCCTGGCTGTTCTGGACTCGCTCTGTAGACCAGGCTGGTCTCGAACTCGCAGAGATCCACCTGCCTCTGCCTCTCAAGTGCTGGGATTAAAGGCGTGCCCCATCACGCCCAGCCCTATAACAGACTTTTTAATTAAATATTTTAATTGCTAATCTATTCACTTCTACTTTGGTCTTTATAATCTGTCATATTGCTCCTAAATTTTGTGATTTTCATGAATTTACCCAGATAAATATAATTTCATCCTTACTTATTGGTTTTAAATAATTATATATACAAAATCTTTTATTTTTGTTTCATTTTGTGTGAAGTTCATAGACAAATCCATTAGGTTTAAAAGTAATGCACCTCAGGACATTCAAGCAGTAAGTCTCAGCAGCTTACCAGAAAAGTAATTTAGAGCAGGGAAGAAAAAATTACAATGTTCTTTGAGCTAGCATGCATGTCAGATATGTGGCAGACCAGTACCTACTCTAAAGGGGAAAAAAAGGTTTGGAAAAGGAGCAGGGAAGCACAAAGAATCACAGATGAAAACATTTAATGAAGCTAAGGAAAAAAACCACAAAGAAACAAACAGAAAAACAAGCAAACTTTAAAAAGAAAAATACCTTAAACTATGTAACTAAAAGCCCAGAACTCTGGAGAAAATTTCTACTTTTAGAGATGCCCTGTTTCTTTTCAAATATATTTAATGTAGATTGCTCTCCTTCCCTATAGATCTTTCCAAAACATAAAACATAATATTGCCTTTCTGTGAAACCCTGAAAAATGTCTTAATATAAAGTATTTCTATATACAACCTAAGAACAATTTACTACATATAACCTTCAGAAAACTGTTTTGTGAACATCTCTCTTTGATACTGAAAAGAAATACTATTTCTTTATGTGGGGTGCTTTTGACTTTTAGCGGACCTTTTCTACTTTGTGGGTTATTCTTTTTTCCCCTCTTTTACTTTTTTTTTATAATAATTTATTTTTTTATTTCTTCAAGTTACATCTCAATCACAATCCCCTCCCTATTCTCCCCTCCAGTCCCACCCTTCACCCTCCTCTCCCTCAACCCCCAACCTCTTTCCCTTTTTTTTTTTTTAGTTTAAAGTATTTCTTTTTTCCCCCAACAGCTCTCCCTTTCAGTCCAACAAATGGTTCTTTCTCTTATAACTATAAATACAATACAAAACAACAGAAATAAATAGGCCACAATTATGAGAGTTATATGGCTTAGCATACATTCCCAATGTCCAGTCCATATGTATTTGGCACCTGTCTTTAACATTCTGCTATCTAACAATCTCCATGAGTTTAAAGTTCTATATCTAACTCAGCTTGCATACTAATTTGCCTCACAATTTAAAAAATATCTTCTCAGATCCAGAACACCCTCTTGGTCCCTAAACAACTCAAAATTTAACTATGAGACTCTAGCTATCTATTCTTCACCCACCTCAGAGACCTGAGAGGGATAAATATATCTGATAATATAGGAAGTGCAGGGCCTGCAGCTTCCAAAACTAAGAAATGACATACCAGTGGCTGCCTGGACGGTTCCCATTTTCTCTCCATACATTACAGCATCAATCTTCAGCCATTTGGCCCCATTTCTCTGACAGACATTGATTGTAGAGCAGGAATTATGAAGGCCTTACCTACCCTGTCTTGGCAGAGCTAGGCTGTCGACTTACCTGCTTCCAAGTTTTGTCCTTTTTGGACAGCAGTCTGTCTACAGTTGAAGCAAGGAGTTTTTCTTGCCAAGAGAAAGGCTTACCACCAATTCAACCATTTCCCACTGGAGATTCTTCGATGCTCATCTTTTACTTGGAGTAGAATAGGGGGTGCTGTCAGGAGCTGACATGTCTCGATATCAAAAAATCTTAAGTAAAGAAAACATCTTTGAATGCCGTATTTTGCAGATCTCTCGAGATTTTTGAAGATGCCCTATCTATCTCTTATATTTAGATAAGCAAATGTTGTTTGTCTCTTAGCAACTTGATTTCTGAGTAGCTTAGAAAATAACTGTGATAGACTGTCATAGTAACTAACAAAATGACACGCTTGCATGACTATTAGTTTCCATTTCTTAATTATCCTAAACAGTTTATGACGGTTGATAGCAAGAGGCCAAAACTTTACATTTCATTTTTAAGCATTACTTGTTACAATACCTTTAAGAAGTGTTACCCTTAATTTTGTATCAATATACAAAGAGCAATACCAATGTGGCCAAATATAATCTTAATTTTGTATCAATATACAAAGATCAATACCTATGTAGCCCAATACAGTCTTAATTTTGCATCAGTATACAAGGGTCAATACCTTTGTGGCCAAATATAATCTTAATTTTTTATCAGTATACAAAGATCAATACCGATGTAGTCCAATACAATCTTAATTTTTCATTAATATACAATGATCAATACCAATTTAGCCAAATATAATATTAATTTTGTATCAATATACAAAGGTATAAGGCCATATTCAATAATCTGTCCTTTTTTCTTGATCTTTCCTATACTATGTCTATATTCCATTTTTTTCAAGTTTGTTCACTCCTACATAGGAGAGAAAGAAGGATACAGAAAAGAAAAAGAGAGAAGTCCCTGGGTCTAACCTCCAAAACCCATTTAACAAGATTGTTTAACAGCTTGTAGTCTCTTCCCCTAAATAACAAAAATTTCTATTATCCATCAAATAACCAAAGACGGGGGAAACACCCTCCCCACCTTCTGGGGATGGGACATTGTTCTCTTAAAATGACTTCCTGCTGATTTGGGACATAGTAAACCTGTTTGGGGCCCAAATAAGAATGGAAAAATGATTAAAAATGTTAACAGAATCATTTGATGTTCAGTCCTTTTGTGCTCAGCTATTTAGATGTCCCAAGAAGTTTGTAGACTGAAGCTGATCTTAAGGGCTTTACTGAAATTCGGGCTTGAGCACTCTGTGGAGCTGAACAATTTTAGTGATTTTGAGTTGTTGTCGTTGTAGACTTTTGAGGAAACAGGTATTGAGGAAGTCTGCAAGGCTGGATTATCTGGGCCACTCATCTTCTTTGTGTCTGATCTGTTTTCTGCTGAGGTTCCGTTGTCCAGTTGTCCCTGGATTCCATCCATTCCTGAATGGATGCTTTGAATCTCCTGAAAGATAAGAACAGAGCCCTGCCCTAAACCTAACTCTGGGACAATTACCTTTTTTTTTTTTTCGAGGGGGGGGTCAGGTAATATTTTTCCTGGAGCAAATTTTTTTTGACAATATATAAAGTATTACCTTTCAATACGATTAAAGAAGAAATTATTTTAATATTTTGGAGCTAAACAAACCTTTAGTGTGTATATTTTGAGATCTCAAAGGACAATTTGTTTGAATTGCAGCATGCCTTTTGTAAGTAGCTTTTAAACCTAAATCATTCCAAATCCTATGTGCCTGTCTCTGCATTCTAAGTATTGGGATCAAAGACATGTGGTTCCCAACTGAAGGGATTAAAGATGTGCTCCACCACCCCTGGATCGAAGTTTTTCTCTATTTAGAGCTTGTTTTGTATCAGGCTGACCTTGAGTTCTGAGATATGCCTGTTTCTGTCTCTAGTGTGTTGGGATTAAGGGTGTATTCTTCTTGAATGATGGGATTAAGGGTGTGCACCATCACCACCCTGTTCCTTGTAACTCTAGAATTTATAAAACAACTAACTCTATAGTGATCCTCTTGTCTCTGCTGTAGGTAAAGGCATGGGCTAACACAACGCCTTTCATGGATTTTACTTTAGCTCTAAGTTTTTCAACTCTTGGAAGTTTATAAAACCAGGTTGAACAGCTGTAACCTTTAATTTATTTACAGTGTTTTAAACCTGCTTTTTAATGCCAAACCATGGAAATATCCTATACCTCTACAAAAAAAAAAAAACAAAAAACTTTTAAGCTGCTATCATGTTTGTGTAGTCTATGTGGCCACCTGCAGTCTAACATTCTAATCTGAAATTTAGGCCATTTTCCTTTCATGGTTGTAAGGCTAGTATACTTTTGGTAAATTATAGTTCGAAAATTTTATATTTTATTTTTATTATATTTTTAAAGCTTATTAACTCTTTTCTTAAAAAACAGTATTATTTACTTCTAGAACATAGTTTCCTCCCTCCTCCCCTCCTGGCCCATCCCTTCCCTCCTTCTCTCCTTCCCTCTCTCCCTCCCTCCCTCCCTCCTTGTTCCTCTACTTGGTACTCTCCTCAGATGAGGTGGGCCCTCACATATCATACTCGCTTAGATCTTGCATCATGTGAGGGCCAAGAGCTTCCACTTGTACTGGAGCTTGATAAGGCACACCATCTAGGGTGTGGTGTTCCACTAACCTGCAGCAGATTCCATGACTCACAGGTGGGTAGAATTTTTCCTAGGATAGATATGCTAGGTTCCTATCTATTTGGCTGTGTGGGTTGTAGGATAGTTATCCTGTGATGTATGGTTAATATCCATTTATAAGGGAATACATACCATGTTTATCTTTCTGGGACTGCATCAGCTCATTTAGGATGAGCTTTTCTAGTTCCATCCATTTGGTTTCGAATTGCATGATTTCCTCATTTCTGATGGCTGTGTAGTATTCCATTGTGTAAATGTACCACAGTTTTTTTTTTTTATCCATTCTTCAGTTCAAGGACATCTGGGTTGTTTCCAGTTTCTGGCTATTACAAATAAAGCTGCTATGAACATTGTTGAAGCAATGTCCTTGTGGTTTCATTTTGAATCTTTTGGATATATGCCCAAGAGGGGTATGGCTGGGTCTTGAGGTAGATTTATTCCCAATTTTCTAAGATATCTCCAGATTGATTTCCAATGTGGTTGCACAAGTTTGCAGTCCCACCAGCAATGGGGAAGTGTTCCCCTTTCTCCACATCCTTGCCAGCATGTGCTATCATTTGAGTTTTTGATCTTAGCCATTCTGACAGGTGTGAGATGGAATCTCAGAGTTGTTTTAAGTTGCATTTCCCTGATGACCAAAGATGTTGAACATTTCCTCAAATGCCTCTTGGCCTTTAGAGATTCCTCTTCTGTGAATTCTCGGTTTAGCTCTGTACCCCATTTATTGATGGGGTTATCTGATTTTTTGGTGTTTAATTTCTTCTGTTCTTTATATATTTTGGATATTAGCCCTCTGTCAGATGTTGGGTTGGCGAAGATCCTTTCCCAGTGTGTAGGCTGCCGTTTTGTCCTAAGGACAGTGTCCTTTGCCTTACAGAAGCTTTTCAATTTTATAAGGTCCCATTTATTGATTGTTTGTTTTAGGGCCTGAGCTATTGGTGTTCTATTCAGGAAGTTGCTACCAGTGCCAATGAGTTCAAGGCTTTTCCCCACTTTCTCTTCTGTTAATGTTAGTGTGTCCGGATTTATGTTGAGGTCTTTGTTCTACGTAGAAGAACAAAGTTCTTCTCCTTAAGTTTAGTACAGGGTGATAAGTATGGATCTATTTGCATTCTTCTACATGTTGATATCCAGTTAGACCAGCACCATTTATTGAAGATGTTTTACATTTTCCATTGTATGTTTTTGGCTTCTTTATCAAAAATTAAGTGACCGTAGGTGTATAGGATTATTTCTGGGTCTTCAGTTCGATTCTATTGGCTAGCTGGTCTGTTTCTATAGCAGTTCCATGCTGTATTTATTACTATTGCCCTGTAGTACAGCTTGAAATCTGGGATGGTGATACCTCCAGATGTTCTGTTATTGTACATGATTGATTTAGCTATTCTGGGTCTTTTATTATTCCATATGAAGTTGAGAATTGTTTTTTCCAGATCTGTAAAAAATTGAGTTGGTATCTAGATAGGAATCACATTGAATCTGTATATTGCTTTTGGTAAGATTGCCATTTTTATTATGTTGATCCTACCTATCCATGAACAAGGGAGATCTTTCCATCTTCTGATATCTTCTTCAATTTCTTTCTTCAGGGACTTGAAGTTCTTATCATACAGGTCTTTCACTTGCTTGGTTAGAGTTACCCCCAGGTATTTTATATTATTTGTGGCTATTGTGAAGGGTGTTGATTCCCCTATTTCTTTCTCAGCCCATTTATCTTTTGTGTAAAGAAGGACTACTGATTTTTTTGAATTGATTTTGTATCTGGCCACCTTGCTGAAGGAGTTTATGAGCTGTAGAAGTTCTCTGGTGGAATTTTTGGGGTTGCTTATATATACTATCATATCATCTGCAAATAGGGATACTTTGACTTCTTCCTTTCCAATTTGTATCCCCTTGATCTCTTTTAGTTGTCTTATTGCTCTAGCTAAAACTTCAAGTACTATGTTGAAGAGATATGGAGAGATTGGGCAGCCTTGCCTTGTACCTGATTTTAGAGGAAATACTTTAAGTTTCTCTCCATTTAGTTTGATGTTGGCTATTGGTTTGCTGTAAATTGCCTTTATTATGTTTAAATATGGTCCTTGTATGCCTGATCTCTCTATGACTTTCAACATGAAGGGGTATTGTATTTTGTCAAAAGCTTTTTCAGCGTCCAATGAGATATCATGTGATTCTTTTCTTTCAGCTTGTTTATGTGGTGGATTACATTGATGGATTTTCTAATGTTGAACCACCCCTGCATCCCTGGGATGAAGCCTACTTGATCATGGTGTATGATACTTTTGATGTGATCTTGGATCCGGTTTGCATGTATTTTATTAAGTATCTTTGCATCCATGTTCATAAGGGAAATTGTCTGAAATTTTCTTTCTCCATTGGGTCTTTGTGAAGTTTAGGTGTCAGGGTAACTTTGGCCTCATAGAATGTGTTTGGCAGTATTCCTTCTGTTTCTATGTTGTGGAAGAGTTTGAAGAATATTGGTGTTAGCTCTTCTTTGAATGTCTGGTAGAATTCTGTGCTGAAACCATCTGGGCCTGGGCTTTTTTTGGTTGGAAGACTTCTAATGACTTCTTCTATTTCCTTAAGGGATATAGGACTGTTTAATTTGTTTACCTGTTCTTGATTTAACCTTGGTAGGTGGAATCTATCAAGAAAATCATCCATTTCATTTAGATTGTCCAATTTTGTGGAGTACAAGTTTTTGAAGTAGGACCTAACGATTCTTTGGATTTCCTCAATGTCTGTTGTTATTTCCCCCTTTTCATTTCTGATTTTGTTGATTTGGGTATTTTCTCTCTGCCTTTTAATTAGTTTAGCTAAGGGCTTGTCTATTTGGTTGATTTTCTCAAAGGACCAGCTCTTGGTTTTGTCGATTCTTTGTATTGTTCTTTTTGTTTCTAAGTTGTTGATTTCAGCCCTGAGTTTGATAATTTCCTCTCCTCTGCTCCTCTTGGGAGTGTTTGCTTCTTTTTGTTCTAGCTCTTTCAGGTGTGCTTTTAGGTGGCTAGTATAGGAACTCTCCAGTTTTTTTTGAAGGCACTTAGTGCTATAAACTTTCCTCTTAGCACTGCTTTCAATGTGTCCCATAAGTTTGGGTATGTTGTGCCTTCATTTTCATTGAGTTCTAAGAAGACTTTAATTTCTTTTTTTATTTCTTCCCTGACTTAGAGGTCATTGAGGAGAGAGTTGTTCAGTTTCCATGTTTTTGCAGGCTCTCTGTTGTTTTTGTTATTGTTGAAGCCTAGCTTTATTCCATGATGGTCTGATAAGTTACAAGGAGTAATTTCAATTTTCCTGTATCTGTTGAGGCTTGCTTTGTCACTGACTATATGGTCGATTTTGGAGAAGGTTCTGTGAGGTGGCAAGAAGAAAGTGTATTCTTTTGTTTTGGGGTGAAATGTACTGTAGATATCAATTAGGTCCATTTGTTTCATGACATCTGTGAGGTTCATCATTACTCTGTTTGGTTTCTGCATCATTGATCTGTCCAGTGGTGAGAGTGGTGTGTTGAAGTCTCCCACTATTAATGTGTGAGGTTCAATGTGGGATTTGAGCTTCAGTAGTTTTTCTTTAATGAATGTGGGTGGTCTTACATTTGGGGCATAGATGTTTAGTATTGAAATTTCATCTTGGTGGATTTTTCCTTTGATGAGTATGTAGTGTCCTTCTCCATCTCTTTTGATTAATGTTGGTTGAAAGTCCAATTTGTTGCATATTAGAATTGCTACTCCAGCTTTTTTCTTGGGTCCATTTGCTTGGTATATCTTTTTCCAACCTTTTACTTGGAGATAATGTCTATCTTTTTTGCTGAGGTGTGTTTATTGTAAGCAGCAGAATGTGGGATTGTGTTTTCGCATCCATTCTCCTAGCCTGTGCCTTTTTATTGGGGAATTGAGTCCATTGATGTTGAGAGATATTAATGACCAGTGATTGTTACTTTCTGCCATCTTAATGTTGGTGGAAATAGTGTGTGAGTGAGCTTCTCTTCTTTTGGTTTTGCTGCAGGCATGCTATTTGCTTTCTGTGCTTTCTTGTGTGTAGTTAACGTCTTTGGGTTGAAGTTTTCCTTCCAACATCTTCTTTAGAGCTGGATTTGTGTATAGATATTGTTTGAATTTAGCTTTGTCATGCAATATCTTGTTTTCTCCATCTATGTTGATTGACAATTTTGCTGGGAAGAGTAGTCTGGCCTGGCATTTGGGGTTTTTTAGGGTCTGCAAGACGTCTGTCCAGGCCCTTCTGGCTTTTAGAGTCTCTGAAGAAAAGTCAGGTGTGATTTTTTTCCTAGCAGCTTTTAAAATTCTTTCTTTGTTCTGTATATTTATTGTTTTGATTATTATGTGGCGGGAAGATTTTCTTTTATGGTTTAATCTATTTGGAGTTCTGTAAGCTTCTTGTACAGTTATAGGCATCTCTTTTTTTTTTAGATTTGGGAAATTGTCTTCAATGATTTTGTTGAAGATATTTTCTGGTCCACGGAGGTGGGACTCTTCTCTTTCTTCTATTCCTATTATTCTGAGATTTTGTCTTTCATTGTGTCCTTGATTTCCTGAAGGTTTTGTGTCAGGACTTTTTTAGATTTGACATTTTCTTTGACAGATGTATCAATTTCTTCAATTTTAACCTCTGAGCCTGAAATTCTTTCTTCCATCCCTTGTATTCTGTTGGTGATGCTAGTGTCTGTAGTTCTGATTCTTTTCTTAAGGTTTTCCAGTTCTATGGATGTCTCGGATTGGATTTTCTTTTTTTTTTTCCTTTATTTTTTATTTCTTCAAGTTACATCTCAATCGCAGTCCCCTCCCTATTCCCCCTTCAGTTCCACCCTCCCACCCTCAACCCCCCATCCTCTTCCCTTTTTTTCTTTTAAATTTAAGGTATATCTTATCTCCCCCGACAGTATCCCCTTTCAGTCCAACAAATGGCTCTTTCTCTTATAATAATAAATACAATACAAAACAACAGAGGTAATTAGGCCACAGTTATGAGGGTTATATGGCTTAGCGTACATTCCCAATGTCCAGTCCATATGTATTTGGTACCTGACTTTAACATTCTACTATCTAACCATCTCCATGAGTTTAAAGTTCTATATCTGACTCAACCTTCATACTAACTTGCAACACAATTTTAAAAGTATCTTTTTAGATGTATAACACTCTCTTGACTCCTAAACAACTCAAAATTTAATTATGAGACTCTAGCTATCTGTTCTTCCACCACCTCAGAGACCTGAGAGGGATAAACATATCTGATTTTATAGGAAGTACAGATTGGATTTTCTTCATTGCTTCAACTTCCCTTTTCATGTCTTCCATTCCTTTAAGAGCTTTATTCATTTCCATCACCTCCTTTACAGTACTTTGTTGTTGCTCTCTGAGGTATTTGATTTCTCCCTTTAGGACTTCTATTATTAATATAAGTGTAGGATTAAGGTAATTTTCCTTTCTTTCAATCGTGCTCGGCTGTCCAGAGTTGACTGTAGCATTATTGCTAGGATCTGGAGACATCCTATTGTTTTGTTTGTTTGTTTTTTTACCATGTTCTTGTGCTGACCTTTTGTCATCCGATTGACCCAGGTGTTGTCTGTTTGTTTCTTTTGTCAGCTGACCTTGGTGCTCAGGAAAAGTCCCTGCCCTTGGGGTTGGCTGATCCTGAGATCCTGGTGTTTACCTCCAGATGGCGGGCAGGTTCCTGTAATAGACTGACTGGCTCTCAGAGTGGAGGGTGGCTGCCACTCTCCTCAACTGCTTGTGACCCAATTGGACCAATATAGAGGGGATTGGAGTGGGGAGAGGGCTAGCCTCTGAGGACCTGGGAGCTGACAGGTCTCCTCAGAAAGGCAGGTGGAGCTGTGGTTGGGTCTGTGTTCTCCTCTCACTGACCCAGTAATTCTGGCACCCTAGCTAGGCTGAATGTGCAGGCAGGGAGCTCCACCCATATGGGTGCTGGCCTCAGTGTGCCTGTTGCTGACTGCCTCAGATGCTTGGGTGCTAGGTTGAGTGACCCACCAGTCCCAGTATTTGTGGAGAACACACAGTTGCGGGCTCTGTTTGCAGTCAGTCTTGGCTCCTAATTGCTTTGTTGTGACAGGTTAGGTCTCTGCCTCTCCACTACAGTGCCCACTGTGCCGCCATGTTGGAAACTCCAGAAAAAAAAAATCTCACTTACCTTTGCTCTTGTGGTGAGCCAGACAGGTGGGGCCGCTGATCTGTGGCTGGAGCCGTGGGCTGGATCCTCTCCTGGGCTAGATCTCCTCTAGCAGGAGCTCCTCTCCAGACCGGTGACGGAGCTGGCTTATCTCAGGGTGGTCTGTGGGTTATTTTTTTTCCCACATTTTAACCCTCCAGTTTCACCCCTTACACTAGATGGGAGAGAAACATGGATAGACAGGAGAGAGAAATTAGAAATATTTCTGTATCTAATTTCTTTCCTTCTGTTTCTTCTTTGACCATGGCTACTAAAAAACAGAAACAAATCTCCCTAAATGACCAACAATCACCAACCCCTCTTCTCTGAGATCTATCATTTATATACCCTCTGTAAGATTCCAGAATTCTGAAAGTCACCCAATTGTGAAACTATGTGCAGCCTGCAAAACCTTGCTTCTGCTAGACCATGAGGCAAGTCATAGCTGCTGTGGTCAGTTCGAAGCAGCCCCACATCAAAACACAGGGATTAAAATGAAAGCACATTTTAATAATAGTTCTGTGTTTTTTTAAAACAAAATTCCAAAATTGTCACATGAGTATAATCTTTTTTTTTGCATCATGTTATTATTAGACATATTAAGAGTAGGTTAATAAGATAATATGCCCTAGGTACAAGCATGAAGACCTGAGTTCAGATCTCCCAAAGAACATGAATACATTCTAGTAATCCAATGATCATAGGGAGTTTAGAAACAAGGAGAAGTATCTTCCTATGAGTTTACTGGGCAGAGAGCTAGGCTTATGTGCTGAAAACAATAAAGAAAATGTGGGGTCAGTTGGTGTAGTAGTACTCGCTCTTATTTACAGCACTGGGTGAGGAGAGGCAGAAAGAATCTTATTAATTTCAAGACCAGATTTGTTTACACAATGTGTTCCAGACTAGTCAGGGCTACCTGTTCAGACTCTGTATCAATCAATAAGGTCAGTCATCAGTCAGTCAATAATTAAAAAGAATGATTAAGAGTCACTGTGTCAATATACAAGGGTCAATACCATTGTGGCCAAATATAATCTTAATTTTGTATCAATATACAAAGATAAATACTGATGTAGTCCAATACAATCTTAATTTTGCATTAATATACAATGGTCAATACCAATTTATCCAAATAAAATATTAATTTTGTATCAATATACAAAGGTATATGGGCATATTCAATAATGTGTCTTTTTTTCTTGATCTTTCCTATACTATGTCTATGTCCCATTTTTTCTCAAGTCTGAGATGCTGTAATGTAGGGAGAGAAAATGGGAACTGTCCAGGCAGCCACTGGTATGTCATTTCTTAGTTTTGTAAGCTACGGGCCCTGCACTTCCTATATAATCAGATATATTTATCCCTCTCAGGTCTCTGAAGTGGCTGAAGAATAGATAGCTAGAGTCTCATAGTTAAATTTTGAGTTGTTTAGGAATCAAGAGGGTGTTCTGGATCTAAGAAGATGTTTTTAAAATTATGATGCAAGTTAGTATGAAAGCTGAGTTAGATATAGAACTTTAAACTCATGGAGATGGTTAGATAGTAGAATGTTAAAGTCAGGTGCCAAATACATATGGACTGGACATTGGGAATGTATGCTAAGCCATATAACTCTCATAATTGTGGCCTATTTATTTCTGTTGTTTTGTATTGTATATATTGCTATAAGAGAAAGAACCATTTGTTGGACTGAAAGGGGGAGTTGTTGGGGGGAAAAGATATACCTTAAACTAAAAAAAAGGATAGAGGGTGGGGTTTGAGGGGGAAGAGGGTGGAAGGGTGGGACTGGAGGGGGGAGTAGGGAGGGGATTGTGATTGAGATGTAACTTGAAGAAATAAAAATAAATTATAAAAAAGAGTCACTCTGTGAAATAATGAAAATTCATACGCTTCTTTATCTTGCACTCATGTTATTGACACTGATGAACTTATACCTGCAGAGAGACTCACATTCACATAAATGATGGGCATAGCTCATGAATACACACACAGGTACAATAAATTTGAGTGTGGTTTCATACGAATTAACCCCAGCAGCTGAGAAGTAGAAACAGGAAGATCCCCATGAGTTTTAGACAGTCTGGTTTATATAGTGTGTTCCAGGCTACCTTAACTATTCAAAAAGTTATAGAAATGAAGCCTGTGATAATATATGATTTGAATTACCTTTGTGATATTATTTTCTTAATGAATAAAGTTTTAATATTAGCCCATGGTGAAAATCTGAGATGGACAACCCAGCATTCAAGTACACATTGTTAGAAACCATCCAAGAAACTTGTCAGTTTTATTTCATTCTTAGAAGCTGAAACTTTTACCTCTCAGCTGCATGCTCACATTTAATTTTCTTTTTTCTTTTTCTCTTTTTATTTTTAAATTTCACTTTATATCATAATTGAAACTACCCCTTACTCCCCTCCCAGTGCCTCCTCACTCCTAGTCCCCCCTCACATGATATTCTTTAAATAAGAAATTGTCACAGAAATCTGGGTCATTGGTTCAAGATGTATTGCCCTTTCATGATTAAAGAGGTTGAAAGACCAAGATTCAGACATTAAGAGTTCTTATGTTTTGTCAGAACTTAGTTCCTTATTCATGGATAGATTTTTTCCACATAAAAGATGAATAAAGCAATATAATAATAAAGTAGAGTCCCAGAGACTGTAATTAATTAGGGTTAACACTGTAGAATCTCAACTAATCCTATCTGCTTAAAATACCCATTCAAATTCCAGCCATCTGTGAGAAGATATTAATGTATAGATTTTATAGAAACATTGGCAATTGAATTGTAAAAACTATTGCACTAAATATAAAGGTTGTATGGTCTACATTTTCCTCCTGTGTAATTTTATAAAATCTTTGCAGGTATAATTTTAAGAGTTACCAGTTTGTTCTGGCCCTGATGTTTGCTATTGAAGAGATCAACAGAAACCCTCATCTTCTACCCAACATAACTCTGGGCTTTGATCTTTATAATGTCCCATTTACTGAAAGGAGTATTCTTTTTGGTGCCTTTGTTTGGCTCACAAGAAAGAGCAAGCCCCTAGTTAATTATGACTGTGGACAGAAGAGAAAGTCACCTGGTGCACTCACAGGAACATCATGGGCAATATCTGCCCACATTGGAACACTGTTACAACTCTACAAAATACCACAGGTGAGAAGTGGGATGCCAGTCATCTTTTGTTGAAAATGTAAAATAAGGGTACTTGAATTGATGAGATATCAAAATAATATAGGAAGATAATTGCTGATATATCCATATTTCCATTACTTGAAATAGAAAACAAGGAGAGGCAGTTGAGCCAGGCTAGGTTATTTAAACTGGAGGCTTGACAGTAATTTTTGTGGAAAACTCTGTAATGGGTTTGCCTTTTAACATGTAACAAAACCATCTTCATCCTGACTGTTTAAATTGGCTGTTTCAGAACAGTGGTTTTGTTTGATGCTAACATTCTATCACTGGTTTCCATCTTTTTTTTTCTCCTCAGCTCACTTTTGGGTCTTTTGATTCTACCTTGAATGATCAAAGTCAGTTTAATTCTCTCTATCAGCTAGCCCCCAAAGACACATCTCTGTCATATGCCACAGTGTCCTTAATGCTTCATTTCAGCTGGTCCTGGGTAGGTCTGATCCTCCCCGATGACCACAGAGGGAATCAGATTCTGTCAGACTTGAGAGAAGATTTGGAGAGCAATAGCATCTGCATAGCATTTTTCAAAATGATCCCTGGAACATGGAATTCATATTCCATTGAAGTATGGAAAAATGTAGAGATGATTCAGGAATCATCAGCAAATGTGATAATTATTTATGGGGACATCGTTTTTTTACAAGGTGTAATGAGATGCATTGCACAACTATTAGTGACAGGGAAAGTCTGGGTCTTGAACTCTCAGTGGGATGTTGACAACAATTTTGATTACTTCATGGTAGAGTCATTTCATGGGAGTCTCATCGTTTCACACCACAATGCAGAGATGGTTGAATATAAGAATTTTATTCAAACAGTTAATCCCTACAAATATCCAGAAGATAATTATCTTCCCAAGTTTTGGTATTTATTCTTCAAATGCTCATTTTCTGAGATTGATTGTCAACTTTTGGAAAACTGCCAACCTAATGCTTCTTTGGAGTTACTGCCTAGAGATATATTTGACCCAGCCATGAGTGAAGAGGGCTACAATATATACAATGCTGTGTATGCTCTGGCCTACAGTCTCCATGACATGCATCTTCAGAAAATACAGATAGAACCATATGCTAATGAAGAAGGAATGGCATTATTCCCCTGGCAGGTAATGTCCCTTCCTGTGTATTGTAATATCAGCAGTGTGACATTTTGATTATTCTCTAAGGCACTCAAACTGGATGTTATATTTTTTAGAATATGTTTTTAATAAGCAAGGGGGAGAAAACTTGTTTACCTGCCTGGAGTAAGTGTCCTTTATAAATGGCTTGCCAGGAAAGGAAAATAAGCTTCAAAAATAAATATTAAATTCATATAACAAGTTGTCTCACAGTTTTCTTCAGTTTTTGTAATCTCTTTATTGTGAGAAGTTGTAGTTTCCCATATGTAACTCTCAGATGAGATGTAGGGTCACTAGATCCTTAAGGGTTAAAATTCTTCTGAGCACTATCACTGGATTATAAATATTATGATCAATTTAATGTGGACTTTCAACTTTAGAGCTCTCAATTTAAGGATGGAAACTGAATATATTCCAAAAGTTAATGGTGTGGCTAACTTTTCAAAAAAAATTTTGATTCAGCTGAAACCGTGTAATTTGGTGTCTTAGTTGTGTTTAATTCAATGATTTCTCAGAATAGTATGATATTAAAAATTTTTTATTATGTGTATGAATGTGTGTGTGTGTGCATGCACACATGTGAGTGTGAGTGCTCACAGAGACCAGAAAAGGGAACCTCCCAGAGGTAGATACCATAGGACTAAAATTCCAGGAGGTTCTGAACCACCTAGTGTTGGTGCTGGACTGAACTTTGGTCAACTAGAAATTACTCTTAACCACTCAGCCATCTCTCCAGTCTCTGAAGGTCCACTTAGACTAGCAGTCACAGGGCAGCCCCAGTGGCACTGGCAGCACACAAAAAGTCTCCCATGGGGCTACTTGCCATTAAAGTAGTGATATCTTTTGTGGCTTACCCCTAGAAAACACATGTTATTTCCTTCATATTCTGTTAGTCATGTATGTACGTCAGGGAGAGGATTCTGTAAGAGCAGGGCAGCCAGGGAACAGACTCTAGGCTTGGAAGGACTAAAGATGCTGATTGAGAAAATAGCATCTTCAGTGAGTGGTGAAGGTTGAATACAGGGCTTTATGAAAATGGAGCTTGGGCTGCCTGAGCCAGGTTGACTGTTCTGTGCATTTACAGCAGATAGCCCTCATTCAGAGCCAGGTCAAGTTAACCAGGGCCCGCTGCCATTCAAGAGGGATTAGGTAGTGTGTGTGTACATGTGGGCTGGGGGATGAGCAGGTAGATGGTTTGGAAGTCTGTTGTGTTTCAGGTTTTATACTGGGCCAGAGTCAGCAGCGTCTCCTTCCCAATGTGGCTATTTGGCATGGCTCTGTTGGACTCAGCAACGACTCTGGCACAGTGGCTGGTGGCAGCAAGGCCACTCTGATATCTCCAGAAGAGAGTTACTGAGTGGAATGGGTGTAAGGTGGTTTTTATTTTTTTATTTTTTTCCTTTATTTTTTATATCTTCAACTTACTTCTCAATCTCAGTCCCCTCCCTATTCCCCCTCCAGTCCCACCCTCCCACCCTCAACCCCCCATCCTCTTCCCTTTTTTTTCTTTTAAGTTTAAGGTATATCTTATTTCCCCCTACAGTTTCCCCTTTCAGTCCAACAAATGGCTCTTTCTCTTATAATATAAATACAATACAGTACAACAGAGGTAATTAGGCCACAGTTATGAGGGTTATATGGCTTAACGTACATTCCCAATGACCAGTCCATATGTATTTGGTACCTGACTTTAACATTCTACTATCTAAACATCTCCATGAATTTAAAGTTCTATATCTGACTCAACATCCATACTAATTGCAACACAATTTTAAAAGTATCTTCTTAGATGTATAACACTCTCTTGACTACTAAACAACTCAGAATTTAATTATGAGACTCTATCTATCTGTTCTTCAATCACTTCAGAGACCTGAGAGGGATAAATATATCTGATTTTATGGGAAGTACAGGGTCTGCAGCTTCCCAAACTAAGAAATGACATACCAGTGGCTGCCTGGACAGTTCCCAATTTCTCTCCATACATTTCAGCATCAATCTTCAGTCGTTTGGCCCCGCTTCTCTGACAGACATTGATTGTAGAGCAGGGGTTATGAAGGACTTACACACCCTGTCTTGGCAGAGCTAGGCTGTCGACTTACCTGCTTCCAGGTTTTGTCCTTTTTGGACAGCATTCTGTCGACAGTTGGAGCAAGGGGCTTTTCCTACCAAGAGATAGGCTTGTGACTAATTCAATCATCTCCCACTGGAGATTCTTCGATGCTCATCTTCTACTTGGAGGAGAATAGGGGGTGCTGTCAGGAGTTGATATGCCTTGATATAAAAAAATCTAAAGTTACAAAAACATCTTTGAATGCCATATTCTGCAGATCCCTTGAGGTTTTTGAAGAGGCCCTATCTATCTCTTATATTAGGGTAAACAGATGTTGCTTGTCTCTTAGCAGGTTTTTTTCTGATTAGCTTAGCAAGTAACTATAATAGGCTGTCATAGTACCTAACAGAATGACCGGCTTGATAACCATTAGTTTGCATTTCTTAATTATCCTAAACAGTTTATGACAGTTAGTAGTAAAGGGCCGAAACATCACATTTCATTTTTTTCTTTACCTCCTAACCCTTCCATCCCATTTCTCTGGGGTGGGGTGTCCTTATATAACAGTCCCTCATCTCAGTTGAGAGGTCGTATGAGGGCTAAGAGCCTCTTCATTCATTGGGGATCTACGCAGCAGTACCATCAGTGAAAAGTGTCTCGTTGCCCGGGAGAGAGAACTACTAAACAAACAAATCAATAAGCATACAATAGATAAAAAAACACTAAAAATTAGAAAAAATATAATACATAAAAAATAAATAAAAATTAAAAATAAGA
>CAJQZJ010034110.1:417752-428321 GCA_907164525.1 Lophiomys imhausi | reverse complement strand
TTAGCTGTAGTATTGATACCTTCTACTATATAGCTAAAATCCTACTATAAGTGAATAGATGCCATATGTGTCCTTCTGAGTCTGGGTTAGTTCACTAAGGATGAGCTTTTCTAGTTCCATCCATTTGGCTGCAAATTGCATAATTTCATTGTTCCTGATAGCTGAATAATATTCCATTGTGTAGATGTACCACAGTTTTTTAACCCTTTCTTCGGTTGAGGGACGTCTGGGTTGTTTCCAGTTTCTAGCTACTACAAATAAGGCTGCTATAAACATAAATGAGGAAACTTCCTTCTGATTCTGTGAAGAGGCATTTGGGTATATAACCAGAAGTGGTATGGCTGGGTCCTGAGGCAAAGTTATTCCAAGTTTTCTAAGATATCGCCAGATTGACCACCATAGTAATTCCACAAGCCTGCATTCCCACCAGCAATGGAGTAGGGTATCCCTTTCTCCACACCCTCACCAGCATGTGCTGTCATTTGAGTTTTTGATCCTAGCCATTCCGACAGGTGTGAGATGGAATCTCAGAGTCGTCTTGAGTTGCATTTCTCTGATGATTAAGGATGTTGAGCATTTCTTCAAGTGTCTCTCAGCCATTAGGGATTCCTCCTTTGTGAATTCTCTATTTAGCTCTGTCCCCCATTTTTTGATTGGATTATTTGGTTTCTTGGCATTTAATTTCTTGAGTTCTTTGTAGATTTTGGATATTAGCCCTATGTCAGATATCGGGTTGGTGAAGATTTCCTCCAGTTTGTAGGCTGCCGTTTTGTTCGAATGACAGTGTCCTTTGCCTTACAGAAGCTTTTCAGTTTTATGAGGTCCCATTTATTGATTGTTGATCTCAAGTCCTGAGCTGTTGGTGTTATGTTCAGGAAGTTGTCGCCTGTGCCAATTAGTTCGAGGGTTTCTCCCACTTTATCTTCTAGTAGATTTAGTGTACCGGTCTTATGTTAAGGTCTTTGATCCAATTGGACTTAAGTTTGTACAAGGTGATAAATATGGGTCTAACTTCATTCTTTTACAAATGGACATCCAGTTGGACCAGCACCATTTGTTGAAGATGCTGTCCTTCTTCCATTGTGCCGTTTTGGCTTCTTTGTCAAAAATTAGGTGACCATAAGTGTGTGGGTCTATTTCTGGATCTTCAATTTGATTCCATTGATCTACTGGTCTGTTTCTATACCAATACCATGCTGTTTTTCCAACTATGCTCTGTAGTACAGCTTGAAATCTGGGATGGTAATACCTCCAGATGTTTTTTTATTGTACAGGATTGATTTATCTATTCTGGGCTTTTTGTTTTTCCATATGAATTCGAGACCAGCTCGTTCCAAGTCTATAAAAATTGTGTTGGTATTTTGATAGGAATTGCATTGAATCTATATATTGCTTTTGGTAGGATGGCCATTTTTATTATGTTGATCCTACCTATCCATGAGCATGGGAGATCTTTCCATCTTCTAAAGGCCTCTTCCATTTCTTTCTTCAAGGGCTTGAAGTTCTTGTTGTACAGGTCCTTTACTTGCTTAGTTAGAGTTACCCCCATGTATTTTATGTTGTTTGTGGCTATTGTGAAGGGGGTTGTTTCCCTTATTTCTTTCTCAGCCCATTTGTTTGTTGTATAAAGGTTTCTGATTTTTTTTTGAATTAATTTTGTATCCCGCCACTTTGCTGAAGGTGTTTATTGGCTGTAATTGTTCTCTGGTGGATTTTTTGGGGTCACTTATGTATACTATCTTATCATCTGCAAATAGGGGTAATTTGACTTCTTCATTTCCAATGTTTATCCCCTTGATGTCCTTTAGTTGTCTTATTGTTCTAGCAAGAACTTCAAGTACTATATTGAAGAGATATGGTGAAAGTGGACACTCTAGTCTTGTCCCTTAGTTTAGAGGAAATGCTTCAAGTTTCTCTCCATTTATTTTATGTTGGCCACTGGCCTGCTGTATATTGCCTTTATTATTTCTAGGTACGGCCCTTGTATGCCGGTTCTCTCCAGAACTTTTAGCATGAAGGGGTGTTGGATTTTGTCAAATGCTTTTTCTGCATCTAGCGAGATTATCATGTGGTTTTTTTCTTTCCTCTTGTTTATATGGTGAATGACGTTGATAGACTTTCGTATGTTGAACCATCCCTGCATCCCTGGAATGAAGCCTACTTGATCATGGTGTATGATACTTTTGATGTGTTCTTGAATTCGGTTTGCTAGTATTTTATTAAGTATTTTTGCATCTATGTTCATGAGGGAGATTGGTCTGAAGTTCTCTTTCTTTGTTGGGTCTTTGTGTGGTTTAGTAATCAGGGTGATTGTGGCCTTGTAGAATGAGTTTGGCAATGTTCTTTCAGATTCTATTTTGTGAAAGAGTTTGAAAAGTATTGGTGTTAGCTCCTCTTTGAAGGTCCAGTAGAATTCCATGCTAAAGCCATCTGGCCCTGGGCTTTTTTTGGTTGGGAGAATTTTAATGACTCTTTCTATTTCCTTAGGGGCTATAGGGCTGTTTAATTTGTTTATCTGATCTTGATTTAGCTTCGGTAGGTGGAATCTATCAAGAAAATTGTCCATTTCACTTAAGTTTTCAAATTTGGTGGAGTATAGATTTTTAAAGTAGGATCCAAATATTCTCTGGATTTCCTCAATGTCTGTTGTTATTTCTCTGTTTTCATTTCTGATTTTGTTGATTTGTGTTTTCTCCCTCTGTCTTTTAGTTAATTTGGCTAAGGGTCTGTCTATTTTGTTGATTTTCTCGAAGAACCAACTCTTGATTTCATTGATTCTTTGTATAGTTCTTTTTGTTTCTAAGTTGTTGATTTCAGCCCTAAGTTTGATGATCTCCTGCCTTCTGCTCCTCTTGGGAGTGTTTGCTTCTTTTTTTTCCAATTCACCCAGTTTAGCTGTTAATTCGCTTATATGAGCTGTCACTGTTTTCTTTTTGAAGGCACTTAGTGCTATGAACTTTCCTCGTAGCACAGCTTTCATTGTGTCCCATAGGTTTTGGGTATGTTGTGTCTTCATTTTTGTTGGATTTTAAGAAGTCTTTGATTTCCTTCTTTATTTCTTCCCTGACCCAGTGGTCCTCTAGTAAAGAGATGTTCAATTTCCATGTGAGTGTAGACTTTCTGTTGATTCTTTTGCTATTGAAGTCCAGCTTTATTCCATGGTGGTCCAATAAGATACAAGGGGTTATTTCAATTTTCTTGTATCGTGAGGCTATCTTTGTATCTTACTATATGGTCGATTTTGGAGAAGATTCCGTGAGGTGATGAGAAGAAGGTGTATTCTTTTGTGTTTGGGTGAAACGTTCTGTAGTTATCTTTTAGGTCCATTTGGTTCATGATCTCTGTTAGATTCATTATTTCTCTGTTTGGCTTCTGTCTTGATGATCTGTCCATAGTTGTGAGTGGTGTGTTGAAGTCTCCCACTATTAAAGTGTTTGGATCGATGTGCGATTTAAGTTTTAGAAGCGTTTCTTTTATAAATGTAGGTGCCTTTGTATTGGGGGCATAGATGTTCAATATTGAGATGTCCTCTTGGTGGATATTTCCTTTAATGAGTATGTAATGCCCTTCTCTGTCTTTTTTTATTAACTTCAATTGGAGGTCTATTTTGTTTGATATTAGGGTGGCTACTCCAGCTTGTTTACAGGGTCCATTTGCTTGGAAGACCTTTTCCTAGCCCTTTACTCTGAGGTAGTGTTTATCTTCAATAATGAGATGTGTTTCTTGTACACAGCAAAAAGATGGGTCTTGTTTACGGATCCAGTCTGTAAGTCTGTGTCTTTTTATTGGCGAGTTGAGTCCATTGATGTTGACGGATATTAGTGACCAGGGGTTGTTATTTCCCATTATTTTGGTTTAGCTGTCTGTCTTGTGTTTCTCTTTTGTTTAGTTGCTGTGGAGGTTTCTATTTCCTCTGTTTTCTTGGGTGTAGTTATCTTCTCTGTGTTGGAATTTTCCTTCTAGGATCTTCTGTAGGGCTGGGTTTGTGAGGAGATATTGTTTGAATTTGATTTTGTCATGGAATATCTTGTTTTCTCCTTCTATGTTGATAGAGATTTTTTTTGGGTATAGTAGTCTGGCTGGGCACCTATGTTCTCTCAGGGCTTGTAGGACATCCGTCCAGGCCCTTCTAGCTTTTAAAGTTTCTGAGGAGAAGTCTGGTGTGATTCTGATGGATCTGCCATTGTATGTGACTTGGTCTTTTTCTCTTACAGCTTTTAATATCCTTTCTTTGTTCTCTACATTTGGAGTTTCTGTTATTATATGGCGAGAGGAGTTTCTTTTCTGATCTAATTTATTTGGTGTTTTGTAAGCCTCTTGGATTTTTACTGGCATCTCCTTCTTTAGGTTTGGGAAGTTTTCTTCTATGATTTTGTTGAAGATATTTCCTGGACCATGGAGTCGGGAGTTTTCTCTTTCCTCTATGCCTATAATTCTTAGGTTCCATCTTTTCTTTGAGTCCTTGATTTCTTGGATGTTGTGGGTGAGGGATTTTTTTAGCCTTCTCATTTTCTTTGGATGTTGTACTGATTTCTTCCATCTAATCTTCCATGCCTGAGATCCTATCTTCCATCTCTTCCATCCTATTTTTCATACTCACATCCATAGTTCCTGTTCTCTTCTCTTGATTCTCCATTTCCTCTTTTAACTCTGACTGTGTTTTCTTTATTGTTTCCATTTCTATTTTCATGTCTTGAATGGTAGTGTTCGTTTTGTACATTTCCTTCTCCAGTTTGTTGGTTTTTGTCTGGAGATCTTTCATTGCTTTATCCTTTTCCTGTTCAAGCTGGGTAACGTTGGCTTGGAGCTCTTTAATGATGTTATTCGTTGTTTTGACTTGTAGAATTGTGGCTTATTTGAATTCCTTCATAGTTTTAAGTTCTTCTTGAAGGGACTTTATCACTTTCCATAATGTAGTATTGTCATCGTTTTCATGTGTTTCAGTTGTGGTGAGGTGGTTTGGGCTGGATGGAATATCGTTGCTTTGTTTTGTTGGAGACATTTCGCTCTGTTTTTTTTTTTTTTTGTCTCGGGCCTCTGGCCATGTGGAATTTTTTTTTTTTTTGCTGTCTTCTGGACTTGGGTTAAGGGGGCACTGTGGTGTAGGAGTTGCCTTACTCCACCCATATAAGGTGAGTCATTCAGTCCCGCCTCCCGGGTGGGGACCTAATTAATTCAGGTGTTGGAGCTGTGCAAGAGTAAGCTCTGATTCCCCACTGGAAGGGCCCTTACTAGTACAAAAGTTCAATATAGGACAGTTTCAAATATCTCACAGTTTGCCCACAGTTGGTTCCTGTAGGGGGTAAATCTGCAGTTCAGCTCCAATAGCCTTGCCGCTCCCGAGGCTTGGAAGCTGGCCAGTGACATCACAGACTGTGATCTGAAGGCTCTTTGCAGTGGAGCTACTTCACTTCCAAGGGTCGCAACCTTTCCCAGATAATTGGATCGTCTGTGTGAGACCTGGGAGTGCCCAGCAGGGTGGGGATTATCTCTGCGTGGTTTCTGAATCTGCCAGCTGGGTATTAGGTTGGAACTAACCGGGGATTTCTCCGTTTGGGAGGATGGGCTATCCCGATTCCCGGGTCCAGAGGCTTCCTAGCGTGTCCGAGAGTTGGAAGGGGCGTCCTGCCCATGCATCTTCCGTGGTCCCTGTGTAGCTGGGTGAGATTTAGAAGGGGTTGTGCCCTTTGTACAGTGTCCTGAAACACTTGCCGCCTTGTGACTGTTGACCCCGAAATCAAAATACGTCCGCGCCAGCCACCGCCATCTTGGATCCCCCCCCCCCACCGATATTAAGTTTTAATGCATTACAATTCTTGTGTCTTTCATTTACTCAGCCACATTATTGCCTCCTTTTAAGATTCCTTTTATCATGAGGGGTTAAAAACACTGAAATTCTGTGTACTACTTTTTAAAGAAAATGTTTTTAGCATCTCAAATGTATTTCAACATATGATCCTGCATCTCTTTTAGGTCCATCCTTTCCTAAAGAGCACCCTACTTCAAAATTATGTAAGAGGTCACACAGTAATGGATGGGAGAAAAAATGTAGACTTAGAGTATGACATTCTTAACTTTTGGAATTTTCCGAAGGGTCTTGGATTAAAGGTGAAAGTAGGAACCTTCTCTCCAAATGCTCCCCATGGTCAACAGTTGTCTTTATCTGAACAGATGATACAATGGCCTACCAGGTTTACAATAGTGAGTTGTGACTATGTCAATGTTTTGAACTTTCATAAAAACAAAAGTAATTTTCAGGATGTAATGATCCTTAGATACTCATTCAGGACCAATCAATCTTCAACTACCAATAAGGAACTTCATATATAAAGAACCACCAACATAGACTATTTTCTCATTCCCTGACTCCAATCAATGGAAAAGATTATCTTTAAATTTTATTAATGCCAAAACATTTGTTTTGAATAGGGTGTCTATTTCTGTCACTGTCTCAAAATACGAATAGGAGGTTTATTTTTTCATTCAGCTGAAAAATTTCAGTAAGGTATAAGGTGGCATTATGTTTTCTCAGCCTCTGAAGAGATAGACTAGCAAGACAGGTGTGTGTGTATGTGTGTCTGTGTGTGTGCATGTTTGTCTGCATGTGAAAGAGACTGTGTGTATATGTGTGTGTGCTACAGATAATAATTAAGCAAACCAGTTCAAGAGAGGACAGTTTCTTTTGGCTGAGATTGTGAGCATGTAGTCTATTATGGTGGGAAAAGAATGTTTTAAGAGCCAGTGAAAGTGATGACATTATGTTCAAGAACCAGAATCTGAGATCAAAGAAGGTGGTTCCTTACCTTCCATCTTCTTTTTATTCTATCACAGTAGCCAATTAAATACTGACACACATTTTGTGGTGGCTCTTTCCACCTCAGGTAAATATCTTTATAAATCTCCTCACAGAAATGCCCAAAGATTTGTTTCCATGATGAATCCAAGCCTTGTAAAGTTCTCAATCAACATTCACAGTCACATTGGGTATAAGAGCTTCCCCTAACAGCCAATAAGTATAGATACAGGTTGAATCTGAAATCATACCATGACCTTCTAGAACACTACTTTGATGATTTACTATTGACAGCAGCTTTATGTATTAGACTAAGATATATACATTTGGATTGTGAAGATTAAAAGCTGCCAAACTTAGCAATACCAAAACCAATTATCATCATTTGTAAGTGTACAAGTTTGAAAATTAACTGTTCAATGATACTCATTAGTACTCCATTTATTAGATTTTTCACAAGTCTGAGCACTTGCTAATAGCTTTCATGTCTCTCAGATTCCTCAGTCTGTGTGCAGTGAGAGCTGTCGGCCTGGATTCAGGAGAGCTGCCCAGGAAGGCAAAGCTGTCTGCTGCTTTGATTGCACTCCTTGTGCAGACAATGAGATTTCCAATGAGACAGGTAAATATAAACTTACAGAGAACGTTCCAACTTGTCAAAAGGAGTTTTCAATACTAAACAAATGTAAATAGACTGGACAGAAGTAAGGGATAAGCTTTTGTTCCTTGATTATAAGTTTCATCATTGCTGTTACTTTTCTTTCCTTTTGAAAGGACACACTCTAGACACATTGAAATCATCCTTGATTTATAGTGCCATTCATGTTCATGTCCAGGGACACCATTCCCTGAAGAGACATACCTTGTACAAGAATTAGCCATCTCTTTAATTTCACCATGAACAGTGTTTTGAGCACCATTTCTTTATGTTTCCAAAGCATGCTCAGTCACATGTCAAATTGACTTAGGACTTGGATTTCTGACATTCTTTAAATGATTATTCCTGGTACCATTTTTGTCCTTTACACAGCTGATGCCTGGAGAGTTGAATCTGATTTCACATGTACATATATTTTATCTGTATCATGACAATATTTTTTGTTTTACTGAAAATAGATTATTTCTTATAATATGTTCTTTTAAAATCTTTGTCTCACTTTTATTAAATATAGAATCTTTTATCACACAATATAATCTGAATATATTTCCCCTCCATCTACTTCTTTTACTTTCTCCCCATCTCATCTCACATGAAAGATAAACCCCTTATTTGTCTCTTATTAGAAAAAGATGCTTCTAAGAGATAACAACAAAACATAACAAAATAAAATCTAAGAAGATAAAACACAAACTATCATATCGAAGTTGGATGAGACAATACAACAGAAAAACAGAAATGCCAAGAGAGCACAAAAGAATCAGAGATTCACTTGTTTACCCATTCAGTAATCTCATAAAAGAACCAGACTGAAAGCCATAGTATGTATATATGCAGAGGACCTCTGTAGACCCTGTGCTTCCTGCTTTATTCTGTGTGTTCATATAAGCATTGCTTGCTAATTATAGAGAACCTTGTTCTTCTGATGTCCTCTGTTCACTCTGTCACTCCTACACCTTCTGTCTCAACTTCTATGGGGTTCCCAAAGCTCCCAAAGGAAGAAAGAGATAGAGAGATCTCACTTAAAGCTGTGTGTATCTCTCTCTCTCCATAATGTCTACATGTGAGTCTCTGTATTTGTTCCCTTTGTTGCAGGAACAATATGGTAGGGTTTCTGATAATGGCTGAATAAGACATTAATCTGTGAGTATTGTAGAATATAATTAGGAGTCAAATTTTTGAGACAAGGAGTATTAGTTTTACCCAAGGTCTCTAGTCTGTGGTTCTTGGTTGCTCATTTAATGTCAGGAAAGAGTTCCCTCTTTCCAAGTGGGGCTGGAGTCAAATCATATATCAGTTGGTTACTTCTTCAAGGATTGAGCCACTATCACCCTAGCATATTTTTGTGGGCAAGACTAAATATAGACAAGAAATTTGGTGATTGTTTTGGTGTTTACACTTATCTTTTGGCAATGTACAGAGTACCATGCTGTGTAATAGGCAGTATAACATGTGGTTGAAGGTTACATGTAGCACCATTTTGACCTCTCCATGTTCAATGAGTTGTTGTGTTGTATTGTTTTCAGCAGCAGGGCTTTGCTGTCAGCTTTTGTAGAGTGACCTATTGTCGTGGAAACAGTCTGAATTATTTAGGGATTTTTATGGAAACTTTTCCATCTTAGCACCCATATGGCAGCCTACAACTGCCTATAATTCCAGTTTCAGGACACACAGACATACATGCAGCTAAACCAATGTACATAAATAAAAATAAATTATAAAAAAGAAACTCCATAAAAACAAAATCAGAAGCTGTAACATATACACAAAAATCTGTACGGCTTAAAAAAAAATGCTGTCTAGACCAAGCATTGTGACACAATAAAACATCCCATAATATCATTGAGTTCATTTTGTTTTGGCCATCTGCTATTGGGCCTGGTGCTGACCTTTAAAGTTTCTTTGATTAGATCCTGGATCCTTTGAGAAAAATTCATTTGTAAGCAGTTATCATTGGGAGTTAGATTCTGGATTAGGCATAGGATTTAGCTTGTGCCTATTTCCCATCTTAGGACTAAGATCTCGTCTGGTCTGTACATGTGTAGGGACTCTTTGTGAGTTCATAGGTGTTTAAATCCTGCTGTGTCAGGAAAGATTTCTTTCTTTGGTGTTGTCCTCTATCACTGGCTCTTAGAATCTTTATGAATTATTTTCTGCTGTGTTCTTTAAGGTTTTTTATTATTATAATGTTTATTTATTAAATCAAGTTACATCTCTATTACAGTGCCCTCTTTCCACCCCTCCCAGTTACAGCTTCCCACTGTCTCCTCCCTCTCCCACCCATCCCACTCCTCCAGTGTGGCGTGTCCCTACATGTCAGCTCCTCTCAGCTCAACAGTCATATGAGGGCTAAGAGCTACCTCTTGCATTGGGGGCCTACATGGTAGCACCCCAGGGCAAATTGTCCCCTTGATAGGTTAACAAAGTCTATGTTCCTGATGTTCTTGGTGTGTTGGTTGTAGGATAGTTATCCTTTACTATATGGCTAAAATCCAATTATAAGGGAGTAGATGCCATGTGCATCTTTCTGAGTCTGGGTTAGCTCACTCAGGATGAGCTTTTCTAGTTCCATCCATTTGGCTGTGAATTGCATGAAACTGACAAGCTTCTGTAAGGCAAAGGACACCATCATTCAAACAAAATGGCAACCTACAGATTGGGAAAAGATTTTTACCAACCCCACTTCCAACAGAAGGACAATATCCATAATTTATAAAGAACTCAAGAAATTAAACACCAGGACCTATTTTAAAATAAAAACACATATTAAAAGCTGTAAGAGAAAAAGGCCAAGTCACATACAATGGCAGATCCATCAGAATCACACCTGACCTCCTCAGAAACTTTAAAAGCTAGAAGGGCCTGAACGGATGTCCTACAAACCCTGAGAGAACATAGGTGCCCAGCCAGACTACTATACCCAACAAAAATCTCTATCAACAAAGAAGGAGAAAACAAGATATTCCATGACAAAATCAAATTCAAACAATATCTCCTCACAAACCCAGCCCTACAGAAGATCCTAGAAGGAAAATTCCAACACAGAGAAGATAACTACACCCAAGAAAACAAAGGAAATAGAAACCTCCACAGCAACTAAACAAAAAGAAACACAAGACAG